>JAODKL010000036.1:3178991-3193364 GCA_026780765.1 Petrocephalus schoutedeni | reverse complement strand
GACCAGCCCGTCTGGCACCAACAACCATGCCACGTTCAAAGTCACTTAAATCACCTTTCTTCCCTATTCTGAAGCTCTGCAGCTGCTCGGCCATGGAACCCCATTCCAGGAAGCTGTCTATGCACTGTTCTTGAGCTAATCTGAAGGCCAAACAAAGTTCGGAGGTCTGTGGCTGTTAACTCTGCAGAAAGTTGGCAATGTTTGCTCACTGTGTGCCCCAGTGTGTGCTGTCCCTGCTCTGTGATTTTATGTGGCTCACCGCTTCGTGGCTGCGGTGCTGTTGTTCCCACTGTAGAGAGTCTAATACCTGTGCCTGGATGACGGGCGCAGATCTCATGGGGTTCTGTAATGCTCGGCACACAATACGATGATCCTCCCTTGGTGTGGTCTTAGACAACCAGAACGTTCATGACATGTGTGGGTGCCCACATGTGCCCATTGGTTCCAAGTTAAATTAGAGCAAAGGCAAAATCTAATTAATGCCATAGACCGGTTTATTCATTTGTAACAGCTACAGTCCGTTACCCGATTCTTGAACATGGCGCACAGTGTCCGCTGAAAAGGCACACACCCATGTTTCTCTCAAGCGGCTGAGCTTCTCAGTACCTGTACTAGGTTCTTATAGGAAATGGGAAGTTGACTGCAATATACTTATTGGAGGCATATAAGAACAGCACTGAGATGGTGTCGAGGAGCTAAACAAAGCTGGGCGATCAGGGCTGGTTCTAACCCATGTAACATCATAGGCAAGCCTGCCCTCTGTGGCAAAGTGTACCCTTCTTCTGATGGCTACTTCCAGCAGGATAATGCACCAGGATAATGTGAGCTAAAATAGGGCCAAAAGTTTCATTAATTTGAAAAAAAGATCTGAAACTGGAAGTTCAAGTTTTGCTGTTGAACTTGTTGAAGTTCACAGTTTAAAAAGTTTCCAGTTGGACAGCCGCGCTGTTGAGGCGGGTGGCCTGTGCTGTTCAACAGGAGTACATAACATCATATATGCAACGCTAACATTACCTGAGAAATGTCAGACATTGTCATTAGAAAATGTATGTGTTCCCCCAGGAGACGGTGGCTATGCTCTAAGGCATTGATGTCATTTGCGTGAAAAGCGACTCCTGTTTCCAATAAACATACATTAAGGTCCTCAAAGTAACGTGCTATGTCATTGGCACTGCAGTACTACAGTACAAGTAACAAAAATGAAGTCTTTTCTGTTGCCTCCTGTTTTACTACTTGCTTTTGATAGGGCAATGGCTGTGTTCAGTTTTAAGAGGACATGGCATAAAGTCTTACAGCGCTACTTCCTTTTTTATTATTATGTTTTTTATTATTCTTACCACAACGGTAGGTACTAGCAGGTGTTCAACCGGACAGCGCTGCGCTGCCCAGTGGGTCGCATGCCACATCCAGCAGGATAGGTGGTGTCTTGAATTATTTGGCCACCATACTAAATACAGAAGACAAGGAGGCGGTCCGTCTATGTTATGCTGTCACTCATCATTCCACGCCCCTCTCAGCTGACACCACGCCCCTCTCAGCTGACACCACGCCCCCCTCAGCAGTCACCATGCCCCTCCCTGCTGACACCACGCCCCTCTCACCTGACCCCACGCCCCTCTCAGATGACACCACGCCCCCCTCAGCTGACACCATGCCCCTCCCAGCTGACACCACGCCCCTCTCAGCTGACCCCACGCCCCTCTCAGCTGACACCACGCCCCCCTCAGCTGACACCATGCCCCTCCCAGCTGACACCACGCCCCTACGCCAAATCAGTGCCAAAAATCCGAAACTGAAAGAGATCTGAAACCGAAAAAAAGATTTGAAACTGTTAAAAAATCTGCACCTGAAAAAAATAAGATCTAAAATAACAAAATATATATTAAAGTGAAACATGGAAATAAAACATTTAAAATTTCCAGCACTGAATCAAATTAATTTTTAAACCAAAAAAAAACATGTATTTTTAGTTTGAATACACCGTTGTACTTTTTAAAGTTCAACAGCAAAACTTGAACTTTCAGTTTCAGATCTTTTTTTCAAATTAACTAAACTTTTGCCCCTAATTTAGCTCCATAGTGTATGTCTACATTGTTTCACATCACATTATTTTTGCTGATCCAATAAACCACCATTTTTGCCAGTATGAGACTCTGCGAGTGGAATTCCTTACAGTAAGTAAGGTGGAGGATGGACGTAAAGTTTACCGATGTTGTTTATCTAACAACATTTGCACCATGACCTTAAAAAATCTTCCAAGGCGTATGCGTTTTTTTAAAATTTGATGACATTATCCCTTTTATCGTCTTGGAAAAAAACTCCCAACTCTTGAATTCTGGTGTTTTTAATTGATATGGGATTGTGAAATCAGAAATTAAGCAACACGGACAGCTAGTTTTTAAAAAGTCTTCTTACTTTCACCCTCAATGTACTGCTCAATGCATGTACTTTGGATTTCGTTCGGAGATTGTTCCTGACAATGTGACATAATTTTGCTATTGATGCACTGGCAGGTAGGACAATATAGGAGGCTGGGCAGGGTTGAGGAGAGGTCACTTGTCCTTCAGTGTAGCATGACAGAGAGCATCTGTCATGCCTGAGTACCTGGGGTGGCTGCTTGGTGGTGGTCCTGGAGCCTCTAATTCCGTCTATACTCTTTAGTGTCAGATTCAATAGTGTAAAAACTAGGTTCCTAGCATTTTTTTTGACAAATGCCATTCTATTTTATCTATGTTCTGTTAAAGAGAACCACTTCACCTTGTGACAGGGATTTATGCATTTTTCACTAGATCATACCTTAACTTTAGTGTAATTTCTGGAAGCAAGTGCTAGCAATTTACTAACAGTGTAGTCCTAGTCTGTCTCTACATCACAAGGCATGTTTCTTAAAATAAGCAAATTATCTGTTCTATGCCTTTTGATTTTCTCCATTAACTCTTCCATACTGTGGACTGCCCATCCTGCTAACAAATTCGATCATGGATATTCTGAGCTATTGGTCACATGCACAAAGTTCCAGTCTTTAAATAGCTGACTTATAAATGAAGTTTCATTATCTAAGACTAATTTATATGGATTACCATGTACTGAGGAGATTCTTTTTGAGTTTTATTATAAATGTGTTTGGAAAAAAGTACGGTATGAAAATAAAAACGAGTGTTTAAAATATTCAAATGTTTTCAAATATTTTCATACAATGTTTATTTAGTAAGAAACAAATATATGATAAACAGTATCAGAGCAGTTGTCATAGGAAGGCATTCATATTTTTGATTTTGTAATAAAATCAATGGAGCAAGGTAGATGATTAAACCTCAGCGGGTAACTTCTGACACTTTCAGGTTTTCAGGCAAAACAAAGGAATATTGATATTATTAAAAGGCATCACGGGCGAGTTCAAGTCATTGAAAGAAATGTAAATTTAAATAATATGAGATAATTAATAGATGTATGTGAGAGCTACAGAACATATGAGACACTGTTGTCATAGAAAACATAAAATGGACTGTTGAGTAGACCATTTTATGCAGTAAAATATGCTTGACATGATAAAGAGAAAAGAAACTGGCCATCTCCCCATACATTCTGAATTCTGTAAAAAGTGTAATAGTGTAGAATAATTTGGAAAAAAAGAAGACAGAGGTATTGTCACATTGTGAGGAGAGGAACGACCCAAAACGTAGGCTGTCGGTGAGAAAACCCCTCACGGGGGCGTTTATTGCTAGGACAATGAAAACCATGAGGACGAACACAACGGGCAGCATTGACAATGACCGGACAGGGATCACAGGACTGAGACAAACTAATATAGGAAGCCAATCAAGGAAGAGAGACACAAGGCAAGTGTGCTTGGTTAACAAGGGGATTGGAACACAAGGCAAAACTGAACAAGACACGCCTGAGGGAAACACAGGGCAAAAGACATGCAGGGCGGGGCTGATCATGTCATGTATAATCCGATATGTATCTGAATCCCCTTTATTTGGTGGTTGGGAGTACACCTTAAAAATTTTACTGCTGCTACTTTTACCATAAAATATATAACTTTAGGACATTTACAGAGAAACCTCTCGGCTTTTAAATCCACCAAGAGAAAATGTAAAATCTATTGCAATTAGAACTTTGAACAGAAGATATATTTAACTTATTGAACTTATCAAGTTCAGTCCAAATTAAAGTTCTTTTGTAAGGAACTAATTGATCAGTGTAATAAAACTAGTCATTATGAAAAATACGCACTGAATACTTACCTTGAAAAAAGTATTGCTCACTTGTGAATATTGTATTCTGCTGATGAATAAAATATGTTTAATAGCTGGAAACCAAAGACAAAGATCTCAGTCCTACTAAGACAAAAAAAATGTGTCCTCTAAAGTCAAATATATGGATGGAAATCCAGGTCAATAGCCCTGACAGCAACCAGCAGGTCTAATTAAAACCAGCTTAATCAGTTTTAGACAACAGCATTAAAAATAAGTGAATGCTTGGAAAAACAAATTCCTAAATAAACTAAATTCTGAGTGCACTGAATGTCACTGTTTGCCTATGCAATGACCTGCTCAGAGCTCTGGGAGTATAAAGTATACCACAGAGCTATTCCCCCTAAATTATATCACTTTCTCTTTTTCTCTCCAAATTGCATTTCATAAACTGTTTTTTCTGAGGTGCATTGGCTGTAACCTATTAAACGGAGGTGAAGCATACCTGAATGGATGTCCTATGCTCAATTCACAGCCACAAGCAATTAAGATGCATCTGTACCAGCAATTACGATCCTAGCAAGGCAAATAGCAGGTTGAATTGTAATGTGGACAATAAAAATAAATAGAAAACCATTATATCCATCCATCCATCCTTCCATATTTCATAGACTAGGAGCCTATCTGTGCCACTGGAGAGTGCACAAGTGCCAATTAGATAGATAGATAGATAAATAGATAGATAGATAGATAGACAGATAGATATATTGATGCATATACATACACACATACACAGTGTATATATAGCAATTAACCAATTTAGTTTAGAACATAAACTTAATAATTATTTATTTTTAAATAATTTTTCATTTTGAAAAATTAAAAAATGCTGCTAAGCAACTTGAACTGCCTTTTCCTCTTTAGTATGACTTGAGTTAACAGTGTGATAGTTGTCATCACTTGAAAGATCCAAAAAAGGAAGTTAAGAGTGTGCTCATTTGCATGATGAAGATAATAATAGCGATTATGACCCTAATGGCAGCATCTCCTGATTTTTGATTATAAACTGTGCTCATGTAAATGGCATGCATGGGCTGAAGGTGATTAGTAGATTTCAGAGGCATGCAGATTAACCTGCTGGCTCCCAAGCCGTCGTCTCTAATCGCACATCAGGAAAGATGAAAGGAATGTCTGGTGATGACAGATACTGTGAGGTTCTGTAACAGATGCTGTGCTGTGATGTGGTATAATATGCGATTTGGTACCATTCTGCGACACGACAGCCCGTTAGATATCTGCTACACATAAGCAAGGGGCGATCAGCATCACACAGGCCAATGGTAACCATGGTTGCTTTACCGTCGTCCTCATGGAATGCCAGTGGGACACAGCTGGTGACCAATAATTGCCCCAATGAGGGGGCAGTACAGCCTTCTCATAGGAGACTTAAAACCCACTCTAGGAGGAAACCATGGAGGTAAAGCAAAGGGCAAGTCAGCCATGCATGTGCGCTCCCTGCATGTGAATCCTAGAGGATAACCGCCCTGAAGGGACTTCTGCCTCTTGACTGACCCCTCCTTTCGTGCATTTCCCCTCTATTTTCAGTAATAAACCTTGCCCCTCAGGGGGTAATCTCTTGCACCCGTGCTTCCTTGTTTGAATCACATATAAGGGGAGGCGATATGGGCATCAAGGGTTCGGGTGAGGTCAGGTAACAAGGATGTTCATGCCCCGCAGCTGTGCCTTTTTTCCAGCTATATAGTGGGTTCTGTTTTTTCCCTTGTCTTCCATATTCACAGAGCCAGACCCTTATACCTGGCCTCACACATAATTATAGTTCTCTCCACAGCCCGACACGCTATTGGTTCTCCTGTGCTTATCTGTGGTTCCCACCAAAAAGACCTTCCACTCTTTTGCTAAACCAGATTCACTTCCATCTCAATGTTCCTATTCTTTCTTCACCATCTCACCCAGAGCAATCTTACATAGGCATTGTGCTATAATAAACACTGTGATGTAATTCTACATGACAGTATACCTTTATGCAGCCCTAAATATGTCCTTACGTAGTTTTTTTCCCTCTTTTAATCTATTACTCCTCACTGGACTACTCTGTTTAGTAAATGATCCATAAACATCCATGTTTAATTCATTCATTCAAGATAGCTAGTCGAAAAAAAGATACAATTCCAGTCATACAAAGTTATCTCAAACCACCATCCGTTCTTCTGGCTTAAGCCTTGAACTCCACATTACATCTCTACCTATTGTCAAAGAGAACAAAGAAACAGTGGTGAAGGCCTTTTCTGATTGAAAAGAAAATTAATCTTTAGTCTCTGTCTTCTTTACTTCAACAAGAAGAAGCCACATGGAAAAAACTAATAACAGCCTTGTGGAAATGAAAGGGTTTTTATAGGTTCCATTGAAAGGCCAGCTTGTATTCATTGGGTTCTTGTTCTATATATGTGGAGAACAGTTATTGAGATGTTAGCTGCATTGTGCTTGACAGTATAATAGTATGTACAATGTAATATTATGAAGAATAGTACCCGTATTGTGTTGATAGGGTTTTTTTATGTTTTCTTTGCAACTTCCATGAAAGGGTTCATTCCTAAATTGCCTGTAGTGTGAGTGTGCCCTGCCTCGTGCCCGTTGCTTCCGGGATAGGCTCCGGACCCCTCGCGACCCTGGATGGATAAGCAGGAAAGGGTGAAAATATCACATTTTGTCTATAAACCTATATAACAATGAAAGTAAGTATGAGATAGTAATCATTTGTATGCAGAACATTTGAGAACAGAGTCCAAAAGACTATTGACCAAGCAGGAGTGGAGAGACGGATTTGAATTCACCAAATCGCTTTAGAGGACAAAGGTCTGGCAGGCTTCAAACACACTTCAGGAACATTGTAATTGCTCTGCTGCTTTCGCAAGTCTAATTAAGTTCTCAGCCTTTCTATTTCATGAATGTGAATTGGAACCTGAGCACCAGAATGAGCAAATGAATTTGAGTGTCTTTTTCTCTGTCTGTGTGGCGCCCATGCTGATCATTTCGGGCTCCTTCTGTCAGCCTCCCCAGATGTCAAGGTGAAGGTCTGGTCAATGCTAAGAGGGCTTCATGTTGACAAACACAGCAACTCAAACACATTCACACACATATAATTACACCGTTGTTCCAATTCTTTATATACATTCTACAATCTGAAAGGTAGATAAAAACAGCAATGACTCGCAGTCATAGTGTTGCGAGCGAGGTGGCACGGTAATTCTGTGTGCAGAATCATTACCTGCCTCCGGGGTTGGGGACTACCCTGGGTATGCCTAAATGCTTGTGCAGCTTCTCTTTCTTCCTTGCAGTGTGCTGTTGTCTTCCATTGGGCTAATTTGTGTCTCGATGTAGCTTGAAGTATTTGCATATGCACTGTTAGTTGCACATATTTAGCAGAAGCTTTAATCTTAAGTGACAGCCTATTGAGAAAGGTGAAGGTGGGTCGGCCAGTCCTTGTAGCAACTGGAGTTAAGGGCCTTGTTGAAGAGCCCAATGGTGGGATCACTTTGCCGATTTGAATGGACAACCTTCTGGTCACAGGCACAGTGCACTCCTAAGACAACAGTGTCCAGGGAACCACACCTCACCCCCACAAAGAAGAAGATTAAGACTGTCCGAAATCAAGACTGTCATGGACTGGTGTACTATCCAGGGCGTACACCAAGCCCCCTATGCCCCTGTGACCCCGTCCAGGATATGCAGATTTTTTTAACTGAAAGTAAATGTGAGGCATGTTATGTATAGTGGTGCAGAGGCCTTAAAGTCATACTATTCTGCACCATTTATATTTTTGATATCGCAGTATTTTGGGCAGGATGGTGGCTCAATGGTTAGCGCCAGTCCCACACACCCCCAGAGTTCAAAGCCTTCCTTGCTCTGTATATGGTGCAGTTTGCTAGTCCTCCCCATGTTCTGTGTGTTCCCTCCTGCAGTCCAAAGATCTACAGCTAGGCTAATTGGTGTCTCCAGTATGAATACGTGTGTTTATGCCCTATTATGGACCAGCAACCTCTGACTGTGGCTGGGATTAGCAGTCAGATTGCCTTTGGATGCTCATTCTCTTGAATACTATCTTTGTTGCTATATGGCTTCTTTATCCTGTCACAGTTATTACAATGGAAGTATATAAGTATGTTTTGGGTGCATGTCCCATTACTGTAGTGTTAGGTCTGCGCCCTTCCATTTACGAGCATTCAATTCCGGTCATAATGACAAACATGTATTCCTAAGAGAATATATTATGTGCCCCTTTATTCACATTGAGCTGACAAATGATTTGTTAAAACGAAAAATGGAAGTTTTTGTTTTCTCTCGTTCTGTTTGACTGACCTTTTGGTAGAACTATATAAAATTTTATCATACTACACCTGTTTATTGCACCACAATCTGGTCGCTGTAATGAATCTCTATGGATGTTTTTTTTTTTCCTTTTTTTCCCAAAACACCTGTTTTTTCATTGAATTCATTAATATGGGATATGCTGCAAAAGCTCAAAAACAATAATGGAATCAAGAACTTAAAAACTATGATGGATCTATCATTATTATCATTCATTATTCCTATCAGTATTATATTTGCATGGCATGAAGTCTTCCCAGTAATAACATCTTATGAATATTTCATCAGCAAGCCATAGTTATAGCAGCAGTAAAAGGAGATCATGCACTGAACTTGTATATGCTTTCAGAATAAACACAGCTAGAGGACATGCTGAAGTAGGGATTCAGGGACCTTATTTTCGGCTTGTGATAGCAGCGATCAAAAGATTACGTGCTGAAAGGAGTCTTAAAGACTCTCTTTACATGTACTAGCTTTGTGTACACCTTCTATGAACCCCAAGACTTTGAAAATGATCTCTCCATGTTGACATTTGTCCATGCAATTCCATTTTCTTACCAAAAGTTAAAAGCAAACCAAGCTCTTGTCAAACCCCGGACCATTGTTAACATGAATGTCAGAGGCATATGTCAAACATAGTGTCCTTATTTGCATATCTGACAGTTGCTTACATATGTGCAAGTGGTGCATGTCAGACATAACAAAGTCTCCACTTGGCTTCTTATGCAGGCTGGCTGTGAACACACCTGTCTTTGAGTACATCTGTCTCATGTATACATCACATATATGTAAGATTATTTTGTATTTAAGTGCCCTATATCTTCTCCCCTATATATTTTCTTCCATAAATAGAAACCACCCTTTGCCTCTTTTTAGGATTTCATTAAAGATGTATGGATTTCAATTTAAGATTTGTTTTCTGGACCAGCAAACGCAACATATTCAGAGAGTCCTGTCCCGAGAGCTACAGTTTTCCTGGAACCTAGTAATTTTTAACTGAATTGCTTTTTTTCCTGCCGTTCCCACTAGAAGTATATATTTTTTTTATTAAAGGCCCTTGCTTGGCATTTAGTCATGTTTTGTGTCAAATGTATCAATTATCTATCAGGGTGAAGTTTCTTATTTTATGAAATTACAGCAACAACAGCACCTACAGTATAATAATAAATAAATAAATAATATGTGAGAACGGCTAAGATAAAAATGCAACTGGTACAAATTCATATTTTAATATTTCCTTAATAGACACACTCATCTAGTACTATAAAGTAGAATTAAGTAAACCAATTTTACCCTTTAGCATGTGATTGCAATTCCAGGATTTGCTTTCCCTTATTTAAAGAATCACCCACTGTCTTTTTTATGAGCAAAGTTATTTGATTTGACATAACAGGAGCTTACATGGTAATTGTATTCAAAGTGATTAATTGTCATTGTTGACACACCACAGCACACAGTACATAACAGAAAAATGTGTCCTTTGCATTTAACCCATGTGTGACATAGTGGTGGGCAACTAATTCAGTGCCCGGGGAGCAGTGCTTGGGGACAGTACCTTGCCTAGGGAACCTCAGTGGTACCTTGCCTGCTGGGGATTCAAATCAGCAACCCAAAGATCATTGCAAAGATAACATTACTGAGAAGAGTCATTGACTAAAGACAACAGCTAACAAATTCTTATCGATTGCCATTTCAAGCGAACACAGATTTTATTCACTTCGGACCATCTGACAAACTGTCTGAATTCATATGAATTACCCTGGTGTTTAAAAAGCAGTTCATTGTTTGATCAGATCATCAAATGTGTGAGGACATTCTAATGATCTCATGAGTGGTACATAAGAAGCCATGATTGCATTTAATTGGACAGACCGAAAGCCAGAAGGCTGAGTTGGAAAGCCAGACAGAACCATGTGAAGCAGAAAGGGAAGACAAAGAATAGGAATCTTAAGGATAAAAGTGGGATTAATTCAAAGGAGAACCGCATGGAAAAATATAAGCAAAAAGATAGCTGCTTCAGTGCCAGCACAAGGCAAAAACAGAGCAAGGAAAAATGTGCCAGGTCAAGGTAAGGCCTAGAGTCGAGGCTGCTGCAAAGAAAGTGTGAGATATCATGACAAAGCTTTACTTTAATTAATGGACATAAGTCTTTTTTGTGCAGTGTAAGCCAGCATTTGGTTCTTCTGGCATCCTACAGTGACTATACATAAAGTAGGTCAAAATGGTCTGTATGAAGTATGCACTGGATACTACAGTGAACAGAGCCAGGAGCTCTCCAGATGGACCAAGAGTGTTCATGTCAGGATTTGTGGGAATGATACAGTATATGAAAGAGGTCAAGGCAGCACCAACTCTATAGTACATGCCCAAAAATAACAACAAAAAATTATAATATAATAATAATAATAATGTTTTATTTTTATAGCACCTTTCTCATACTCAAAGAACAATAATATATATCAATGATGGTGGGCAGAAATTGTATGACGTAATGTATGTGTCAGGTCACTGAGGGAACTGTATGTGTTTATGTGTGTGTGTATGTGTCTGTATTTGTGGATTTGTAATTATAATGTCCCCGCAATATGATATAAACCTGTTACTTTTTACCTTATAGGGATATATTTTTGATCCCAATAAGGATAGCCTGAATTTTAAAAAAATCTGTGAGCACAATCAGAAACCTAAAAATGCCAATAGTCTTGCATTTTGTTTGGTTACTAACGGTTAAGGTTAGGACTTGGTAGGGGTAGGGTAGGGGTTACAGATGTCAGTTAGGGTTATGCCCGTAGGAATGAATGGAGAGTCCCCATAAAGACAGGCAAACATGGACTGTGTTTGTGTGGTAGCAATTTCTACAAATTAGGGTTCAGGTAACACTGCTTTACAAGGTTTTGTTTTCCTTTATAATTTATGGTGTGTCACATAGATTTTGTGATGCTGATCACAGAAATAACTTCTCTCATGATATGAAGTTTGTGAGAAATGACCAATTTTTTTATTATTATAAATTTTATTATTATTATAGTATTTCGCATAACACCACTGAACAAAAAGTTGAGTATAAAATAACTTAAAGTTGTCTATTATGTGCTTTTGAATGCTAATTTAAGAAATTAGTTCAGAATTTTGCTCTCACTCTTAGTTTTTCAGTGATGTCATTTTTAGGCTGTATTGATAGTACACTGCTCAAAAAATTAAAGGAAGACTTTTTAATCAGAGTATAGCATCATGTCAATGAAACTTCTGGGATATTGATCTGGTCAGTTAAGTAGCAGAGGGAGTTGTTATGTTATAAGGTTAAATTACAGCAGGTTCACCCTGGGCACATCTGACAGACATGAAAGGGTCTGGAGAAGCTTATGCTGCCTCTAACATGGCTCTGCAGGACTGGTTTGATGGTGGGTCAGTGATGGTCTGGGGAAGCATATCCATGGAGGGATGCACAGACCTCTATAGGCTAGATAACTGCACCTTGACTACCATTAGGTATCGGGATGAAATCCTTGGACCTACTGTCAGACCCTATGCTGGTGCAGTGGCTCCTGGGTTGCTCCTGGTGCATGACAATGCCCGGCCTCATGTGGCGAGAGTATGCAGGAAGTTCCTGGAGGATGAAGGAATTGATATCGACTGGCCCCCCTGCTCACCTGACCTAAATGGAACACCTCTGGGACATTATGTTTCGGTCCATGCAACGCTGCCAGGTTATACCCCAGACTATCCAGGAGCTCAGTGAGGACTATCCAGGACACCAGGAGCCAGAACGGGGGACCAGCCCATCGCTGAGCACACTCACTCACCATTCACTCACACATGCACACCTACAGTATGGGCAATCTAGTAACTCCAATTAGCCTTAGCATGTTTTTGGGCTGTGGGGGGATTCTGAGATGCTGCAATAAAATTTCAGCAAAATGGACTGGTCTGCCACATCATTTTTTCACTTTGATTTTCGGGGTGTCTTTGAATTCAGCCCTCAGCAGGTTGATCATTTTAATTTCCATCAAATATGATGTGGCATCCTTTCATTCCTAACACATTACCCAGTCCATATCAGTATAGATATCCAGCATGATTTTTTTTTTCCCATTGAGATCTCATGTGTTTTCAAAGTGTTCCTTTTTTTGGAGCAGTGTATATAATTCCTTATGACTAATGTATGGGCAGATTTCAGAGTAATTTAAGAAAAGTTATTTCAGTTTTAGTTCTGAACATTTTAAGACTTTATAGAAGGGAGCAAAATCTGTTTTAGAGTTTACAGGCTGTAACATGTTTGGCCATGTTAAGACTCTCTCTCTGATATCAAGCCAAGTGGAGTCCCTGTCTGCTTGCTGACTTCTGCTTAAAAGGGATGTTTCTCAGGCCCAGTACAGCAGAAAATCATACACTTCTACCTTTTTGATGAGTCACTTGCAACATGCACATATACTGCAAATATATATATAGCGTAAAGTTTAATTAATGTGTCACTCAAAATCCTTTTGTGATAGGTACATTTTGTGTAGATATTTAAATTCAGCACAAGCAATATTGATTTGTAGAACAAAAAGTAAAAATGTATTGACCTGTGTAATTAAGCCTCAAAACTCAGAATTTGATTTGCCTTGTAAGGTCTGTAAGTCCCGCCCCTGTATTATATTCATAGCAAACAGGGGGAGATTGTTTTGATTACCCTTCATCCGGATTGTTTAACGAGTGGTGAGTTTCTAGTACAGTTTAGAGGCATCCTGTGCAGACCACAGATGAATAATGACAGTAGGAGGAATGAATGAGGTATTACTGCTTTGAATCTGAATTTGAGTTGTCCCAAGGCACTTTACATGGATGCCTTGGGATACATTACCATATATTTAAGAAACCATAATGCAAAACAAAACAGAGCAGAAAAAAATGAAAGATAAAGAAATGAAAGATTGCATACAATAGCCTGTAATTTCCTTTGCGATTCCGTCATTGCCCTCAATTATATGCTTTTAATATTAGCATCCATAATAGGTGGTAACAGGCAGAATTTCTGAACACATGCATCCGGATAATTATGTTTTAGATGAAGTGAATATTGGCAATGTGTTTACTGGCCCATTTAAAGGGCGAGGGGCTTGCTGTGCACTCTCTCCCTGCCAAGCGACCTGCAGACCTGTCCAGATGTGACAGTCCAAAATTGAGATGTCTTGCAATCACATCCAGAATGTTTAGCCCATGTGTATCCACAGAAGTCATTTTACAGTACTGCAAGATAGTCAAGTATAAGAAGTATAAGTTTTAGCTAAACACCTAACCTGTTGAACTATAAAGCTAATGATACCAGAAGTAAAACACTATTATCTGAACTAATATAAAAATTACATGTCTGGCCAAATATTGTATTTGCTTGCTTTCTGAATAGCTGACATCTGAACTGCTTTGCCTGTGATGGATCTTAGAGGCTCATAATGAAGCGACTGATGATTCATAATACAGATGATGCTTAATGATAAGATACAGTGCTGGTAAAATCCCAGAGTCAACATTCTATTGAACACACAAAGCATTTCGTTCTGATGGCCATGTTAAGTATTCCGCAAACCAAGTTCAGATCATAAGTCAAAACAAGGATTCTGGGCTATGCCTTGTATTCTGGTGTTTTAGACCACAAGATTAGAAGAAATACAGGTTGATTTTCAATCCTATTTTAATCAGTAATCAAGCACAAATCCTGGCATCTTCACTGTAGATTGATTTGCCTCATTGCTACCTAAAGCAATACTTTTGCCCACATAGGCATAGATTTTTTCTGGGGGGGGGG
>JAODKL010000036.1:3167854-3178891 GCA_026780765.1 Petrocephalus schoutedeni | reverse complement strand
AGGTCGGGATAGGGGGGGGGGGGGGCCCTTACAGAACTGTGAACAGAGAGCTAATGGACAGGCGGGAAGGCGAGCTACAATTCTGTATGTCAACTCAACTCACCGAAGATGCCGCATCATAACCAACAGCTAATCAATAAAAGATTATGTGAAATGATGGAATTTAATCGTCTCATGGCGATTCATTTTCATATAGATTATCCTGTTATTTGACTGTGCAAAATGCAACTAGCTTTGTGAGTACTGTAGTGGTAAATAGCTTTTTTGTCAGTCATGATTCCATCCCATGTGTGTCTGCCATTAGTGAATAAGAATGAGTATGAAGCCCATCAAAAAATGCGACCAGACCTGGCATTTATTTGGAAAACACCATAAAGTGTTATACTTAGTCACCAGAAGCTCAGAATCATTTAATTCACAAACTGTGCGACCAGAGAGTCACATTTCTTGCTAAGAATACATTAAATAAATCCCCTATATATACATCTATAGGTCTCTAGGAGTAGATCTCCTGGTCACTATTTTATGTGTGTTGTGTTTGTGCTAGTGATTCCTTACTGAAAGTTGGGATATGTTTATGAGAGAAGGTGGGTGCAGGAGAGTGACAGGGGCATCAGAGTGGACCCAGAGATGACGTCATTATTGCACAGTGCAGGGCCTGACATTTGTAGCGGAATCTCGTGATTTGTGCATAAATTTAATAATTCCCGGAAATCCAGCGTACGGGACATTAAAGCACTTAGACTAGCGATTTTTGTGAAGATGAATAACAGTAAAAATGGGAAGATAAATTTCGCTTTCCATATTGTAACAATAACAGCAACCCCCTTCCCCATGTTAATATGAAACCTACGCCCCTGGTTGCCCATATTACAGGAAACCATAATTCATGCAGACATGTTCTGCTCAATGTAATTTTGTTGAGTAGATAGAATTACTCTAATTACATAACATACTTTAATCATGTACTTCATTAAGAAAAATAAATAATATAACCTACCTATAGTATTTATGGCAGGAGAGCTAGAGTGATATATATATCATATATATGACCTCCGCCAGTCTTGCCATCCATGAGAGCAAGCTTGGCCGTGAAGGGCAGCCACCTCGTGCGGCGCCCAGGGACCCTGAGGTCAAGGGCCTTGCTCAAGGGCCCACAGACCTGCCAAGGCAACCTTCTGATCGTAGGCACAGAGGCTTAACCCACTGAGTCACATGCTGCCCCCAAGTGTGTATAGATCCTTGATGTGTAGTATGTGTAGAGTGAAGTCCTATGTAATTTCTTTAAAGAGGAACTCTTGTCAAGGTTACCTGTGTGTGCAAAATGTTGGGGGGTCAAACTTGGCAATGACCACTTCTACTGATCCAACAACACAAAGTGAAAAAGGAGAGCTCAAAGGGAATTAGGTCTGATCAGAGCAAAGGGCATGTTTCTTACACAAATCCTTGTACAATTTGATATTCTCCTCCTCAGATAGTCATGCACGAAGAGCCTTCATTCATTAAAGTTTAGTACACAATAAAATTTTACTAGAACTTCATTGTTGAGTGTACAATGGTCTCTTCCTATTTGTAATACTTATTATTGCCTTACAGCTTGAGGTAGAATGTCAAAATGAATCAGCCATGGCAATGGTGCAGTTGTTAGCACTGTCACCTCACACCTCTGGGAACTCTGTTTGAGTCTCTGCCCTGGCTCCGTGAGTGAAGTTTGCATGCTCTCCTTTTTGGGTTTTCTCCAGATACTCCAGTTTCACCCCACAGTCCAAAAACTTACTGAGGCTGACTGGAATTGCCTGTAGGCGTGAGCGTGCCCTGTAATGGGTTGGTGCCCTATCCTTGGTTGTTTCCTGCCTTGTGCCCATAGGCTCTGGAATAGCACAAGTGGTTTCAGAAAATGAATGGATGAATGAGCTAAGTTTCCATAGAATTTATTGAACGATGCAAAAACATTAGCAGCTCGATCTGGGCAAATGGATCATGCACAACTGTTTGCATTGCTTGGTTTACCCATTGCTTATTGTCTCACACAATATTTTTTGGCATGCGTGTCTTCTGATGATGTTAGCAGAACTCTAGAGGATAAAAAGACTCAACTTATGGTAAAAAGTAAAACAGCACTTAATGGAATTTAAAATGCTTTGGTTAGCTTAATCAGACTTTTTACACTGGATGACTGGTAGAAAATGCTTCTGTGGCAATCCAAGCTGGGCTAAGCCTCTGTCAGCGTTGGTGTACAGCAATCTTCAGGCAAAGGATTATCGCATACAGGCTTTAATCAAGATATTGTAGGTCATTCTCTTCCTTGATGTTAGGCCACTGCAGTGTAACTGGCAGTTTGCTTCAGTTCATTGTCCTGCTGAATGCTGAAACTGTCACTGCCTTAGTTCACCTCATGTTTATACCTCTGTTTTGTTCTATCCTGTCAAGGTTCCAACTCAGTGCTCATGTGAAAAGATGTGACTTTCATGACTCAGTGCTGTCCGTGTTGTGTTTTACAGTTGGGGCAGCGTTGGTATTACACAGTAATGCTTTGTATTTTAGAGTAACAGCTGCATTAGCTTGTGTCACTGCATCTCACATTCTTATTCCATATGACTCCCTTCTGTCTTTTTGCATGGAGGTTTATCAATGGGATATTTGTTTTTCAGATCGCCTTCCTTATTGCCATCAGGGGCAATCTGGCAACTAAAAGCAGCCTGGGAATTTTCTGTGAAGTGGTCCCAGTTTGATAAACCAAATTCTATCTGACACACCCTCTTTGTCAAACAACAAATCATTCCTTAAAAAAAGAAAAACACAATCTGTTAATTAGTATTATATTTGTATATAATTTGTTTGTGTTTGGCTAATATGTAAAACAATGGAACTAATTTTCCGAGGTTTTCCTGGGTGGTCCTGGGCCCTCCCTGATGGAACTCCAGCCCAACCATTCAATGCTCATAACAAGTTATACAGTACAATAAAATGATTGTGTCTGACAGGTATGTGTGGTTAGATCAATCAGAGGAAATGTGCTGTTAAGAGACAAATAGATTTTTCTTTCCCTTTGTTCATTTGGTCTTAGTAATGCTACATGTCATTACTAAGATAAAAAATATGTATCAGAGACTGTAGTGTGATTTTGTCGACAAGTGTATTGTTATGGGACTGGCCCAGCCGATTTTCAGGCAGCCCACTCGCGCTATGATTTCTGGCTCCGCTATTGCTGCAGACTGCTTAAATAAATTTATCTTAGTACACTTTCTGCCGTCAGTCAGCAAAGACTTTTCTTTAGTTGCCGCACCTTCTCTACACCACTGCCTATGGATTTCCTCTTTCTATCCATGTTTTGGTAGATCTAGATACTTTTAATGAGTGCTAGATACTAACTGCCTGAATGCTAGATACTTCCAGGTGTGATGGCACCTGCTACCTGCAATTACCGATCGCACCAGCCATGTCACTGCAGCTAAGATGACCGGTTGAATATCTGAATATTGGCGATATGATGTCACAGGCTGTCACGATACTGGCCCACGAGAGTCAGTCCGTGCCTGATTACTAGTCTCGTCAAACACCACGTTCCTGAACTGTCCTTTTCAGAACATGCTCTCCGTCTCCATGGTAGCATCTGTGATTAAATTCATTGTTTAAAGTATTTTAGTGTGCTCATAGATGGACAGTGCTTTCTGAATAATAATAATAAATTCTAAAACTTATTTGGGGAATTATATCTAGAAATATATTTTTCGTTTAATCTTAGAATGAACACACATGCTGTGTGTGTCAGTGGTGTGAGGCCCCCGCGATGAGCCAGTGCCCTGTCTTGGGTTGTTCCCTGCTTTGCTCCCGTTGTTTCCAGGATAGACTCCGGACCCCCGTGACCCTGCATTAGTGGTATAGATGGTGAATGGATGAATAGACGCATGCAAATGAAAAGTGAGAGGGGAATCATCTTGTAAAAACACAGCACATCTTCGTGAACTCAGGCATGGTCTCTTCTGCTCAGAGTATGTCAAGCAAAACAGACAACAGAAAACATACAAATCCCAAAGTACGCCCAATACAGCCATCCCAGAATATTCAATGAATAAAATGTTTCTTGAGGAAAAATGCATATTTGTAGGATATTTGCATGTACAACAGATGTTGTTAACAGATGTTAAAAATAGAAGTGTGCATTCAATTGTTTTTATTTTATCACACTAATTAAATTAGCTTTTTAATGTGTGAAAGTGTGAATGAGATTATAGGACTGCAGAACACAGGGGACTTCTGTATTACATCCATTAGTTGCACTATTTTCTGTGCACCGAATCCTTATAACCAGATTTTCTATCAGGAGCTCTTAATCACAAAGCCTTACTGAGCTGATAACCACCAATCAGCCACCTCTTTTGACATTCAGAATTACATTAAAATGAATCCTTTTTCAAGTCACATCACACCTGTCACTGAAGACTAATACCATTTGCCAGAGCAATATTGATTGTGGTAGTACTTTCATCCTGCAGTGAGGGTTCATGGAAGTCCAGGAACACTCTATCAGGCACACTCAGATCCGTTAGAAATGTATTGTGTTTATTTTTTCCCCCTTGTTTTGGAGAGCAGAATTTCAGCCACTGATGGCACAGCTCCCAGGATTAAGTGGCTTAGTTGGGTTCACAGGCTTTGCCGCCATCTCCCGAGCCTGTGCTCCTGTACCTTACAGGAAACTGCACTACATTCCACCACATTCACCTTTGTTTGGTAACTCAATTAACACAAAAATACTGTTTTACACCATTGTCTTTAATATATTTAATGAAGCAACAATCAAACAGTCATGGCTATTAATACTGGTTAAACTATACGCAGAACACCATAATAATTTTTATTTTATATGTACGTTTGTTAAATAAAACAGAAGGCAATTTTAACATTAGCAGGTCAACTGAAGGTTAAATTAACAGAGTACAGGAAATGAATGTGGCGGCTGACAATAACGTGATGGTCAGTCATTCAGAGCCAGCCAGGGAGATGAGCTTCCTGGAAATAAGCTGTTCGTGTGTGTAAGCGCTGTAACGTTTCACATTTTCAGGGAAACAAGAACATGAAAGTTCCCTTGGAATGTAGCATGGAGATCAAACCTTATGGTAATGAAAAAAGTCCTTGAGACCAAAGCTCAGAGTATGAGCATGCTACAGCACCCCACTGATTTTGTCTGGGGGATTCATCTGTGGCTTTCCATACCGCCCCCCAAACTTGCCACTTACGATTATAAAGCTTATTTGCTTGTTTGTTTGTTAATAAAATGATATGGTATATATTCCAGTTGCATTTGTATAGCAATACATTTCTTATTTAACTTCAAACCACAAACAGAAGCTCACAATACACAAAAACACACACAGCATCAGCCACTAATGGAAACGTATCTATCAGTGTCAGTATAATCCATCCAACTTCCTACCATTTAGGCTGGAGCGGGTTGCAGGGTGGTCTGGAGCTGGCCCCAGGCAGCACAAGGCTGAAGGCTGGTGTATACCCTGCACAGGATGCCAGGCCATCACAGCACACACACACATAAGAGGCTGCTTAGTAATGCCTAATAATCTATCTGCATGTCTTGGAATGTTGTAGGGAATTATACAATAGGTAGAATGTGCTAAATGCACACAAAGGGTGAGATAAGGGCTGGAACCCTCAGTCCCAGAGGTTTGATATCTGTTCAGCCACCATACCATCCTTGTAAATATACTCTTCTTCCTCTTCTTATTATTATCAATAATAAACACGATTAAACATTGTTTTTGTTATTGCATTATGACTTTCAGAGGATGACCGAGGGGGAAAATGGTAGCAATGGAAGTAAAGCGGATTTGACACCCACATCATTGAATCTGATCTGCCAGTCACTGCTGGCTTTTAGGCCATATTTTCTTTCATCACTAGTAAATAATGTTTCATGTAATGTTGTCCTTGTGATTAATGCTAACCAACTGTCAACCACTGGATTCTTTTCATTAAGTATCTAGGAGATGCACCCTGTCTGAAAAGGCAGTGTTTGCGACTGCAAATTGGACAGTTACAGGAATCCAGTCCATTGCATTTCTAGTTCCAAATGTTATTTATCTTACAACTTTGGTAGATTGTTTTACTTTCATTCAATAGGTTTCACAATCAATGCTTAAAACATTCTTTCAGTGTGTTTTGCAAAAAAAAATGCATTTGGTTACTTATCTTAAAATTGCAGCAAAATCACAATGTTCTTAGTCCTTTGCCAGTCCTTTGTTCAGTTCTTATATTTCAAAGAATTGTTTATCATTGAACTGTGAGAACATGAAAATTGCTGTGGAGGCCATCCACTGAAGAAATTTCACACGTTTTCATTTTGTTTCTACATATTACTTTGATGGGTTTTAGTTCCTCAGATGATTTTACAGCTGAGACACATACAGATTTCTCCTGCACCCCTAAGAAAGCAGCAATGGATTTGTATGCAAATCAAACAAACATGTCTTTTCAAGTTTGTGATACAGGTGGCAGAAACTGAAGTGGAAAGTGCTTCTTATACTGCATTTGATTTAGCTGCAGTATAACTGTGGCTGGAAAGGAAACAGATCTGTGCCCAGTCAAAGTGGCCATTTCCCTGTGCTCCCTGTGGATGGGCTAATCAGAATCATATTATCCTTTATGACTCAGTCAAAAGCTGTAATCATGCTTATCATGAATGGGACAAACCGAACCAAAAATTGGTGTTTTGGTGTACCAAGTGTTTTAGTAATTCTGCATAGTGACCACTACCTCATATTTGCATACATTTTAATGATCCTTTGATAACTATTTATAAGATGAAACAAATAAAAACTCTCACCATACAATATAAAAGTGAAATACTCTTAACCAAAACCTGTCATTTGTAATAATTTTAACACCATAAATATAGTATTGAATATTATTGGATAGTATCTATTTTTACAGTTTACCTCTTCATCTGATTGCATATAATGTGAGCTCAAGTATTTCCTTTTATATTTCATATGGGACTATGGGTATAACTTTTTTTTTTTTTAATTATACAGGGTGTGCCCAAAATAATGGAAACACCATATGAAAAGTAATTTTAACCTTGAAAGAACTAAAGCACAATTATGAATGCAGCAACAAAAGTCATCATATTAGGTTGAATGCACAGCATTAGTATGAGTCAGGTGTAGAAGCAGTCTGCATTTTGATGTGTTTTCAAGGCAACATGAAGCGACTAAAAGAGTTGAAAAGGGGGAAAATAGAGTATGTAGTGCCCAAACTAGGTACAAGTGTATTGGTCACAAAAATGGAGAACTCATTTAATGGGTCAAGGGAAACAGACTCAGAAATCATCACAGCGTATCCGAAATATGGACAAATTGCATCAACAAACAGGAGCTGCAAGTTAAAACTCACTGAAAGGGATATAGGGACACCTATAGCTGCTAAATGCCACAGAAGCACAGCCATGAAAATTAACATAACCCAATCTGCACATCTGTGACCCAAATTCAACAGAAACCATATGTCAAGATCTTCACAAGCCTGGGATTTATGGCACCTGGACTCCTGAGGAAAGGAAAAAGTAAGAGGGCCTTTTGAATTATCTTTCATCTTTGTTCCTGGATAGGTGTACATTTGGAGAGTACAAAAGGATGCGTTCAATCCAAAATGTCTGTTCCCGAATGGTTACAAATAATTTAGGGGAGATCTAGGAGTAATTAGGTCCAATGCTCTACATGGTGAGATAATGGCCAATGAATATAAGGTCAATATACATTGTGCAAGCCCTGTTCCTTTAAATTTGAATATGCTCCTGTACCAAACACACTCATAAACAAATTCCAGTTTCAGGAACAGTAAATGATTGGCATGGCCTCAAGAATCACCAGATCTAAGCATCTTTGAAACTTTTATGGAAAGTTCTACGGTGTACAGTCCAAAGTATATTTCCATCTGCTTCACCCTTCAACAGACCAGGTTAGTCATTAAATGAACAAGGCTGCTTATTTCACTTGGTGTATAGGAGCCTGGTCAGGAGTTTACACTTAATCTCAAATCTGTTCAGCTGAAGTGCTGTTTTCCTGCAAGCCGTCTTTGATCAAAGAGCAATTGTAAGAGACCTCCAAGTAGCTTTTTTTTTACCTTGTATAGCTGCTAATGTGTCTCACTACACCGTGAGTCCTGGGTGTTCAAATAAATCACGTAAACTAATAAATAAGTAAATAATCAATAAGCCTGGTTTTATATACTCAGATTCATCTACTTAATTTCTAAAGGTTTAGATGAAAGTATTAATAAAAAAAAATAAACACATTTCTGTACATTTCTCTGTGGTTTAAAAAAAACCTGTCAAATAGACACACTACGTATACACATGTGAGCTTTATATAGAAACAATGTATATATTTTTCATTGTGTGTGATGAAAATTAATTCACTGGTGGTGACGTATTTTGAAGAAGTTTTATTTCATGTATGATGCATATGTTTTAAAAAAATATTTGATGTTGTGTTTGTGCCAGTAAATTTTTCAAACATAGCATGAGATTTCGAATGTGTTCACTTCACATACATAGATAATTTATTTAAGTCAGAATGAGAAAATGCTAATTTTGGGAATTAGACTGGGACAATCGGTTGTAAATCTTGTGTAACCAGTCATGACCAGTCTGAAACCTGCGTGAAGGAAGCGTTTTCCATGTACATGTCCTAAAGTTTTATTAGGCTTTAAAGTGAATCAAAATCTTTGTCCAGGGTTCCCCAACCTGGTCCTTAGGGACCACCAGACAGTTCAAGTTTTACTCCCTTCTAGCTCACTGCAAAAACATGGACTTTCCAATGGTCACCTAGGATGGGGTTGGGGAACACTGTCTTAGTCATTCTTCTGAGTCTTGAGTAACCCTTCAGCATCTTTCTAGTTCAAAGGTGACTGTACTATTAGGCACTGTACTGTACTATTAGGTTTCAGAGGGGAAAATTCATGAAACACAAAATTTGTGTTGTAACCTTGTTCTGGATAAATAATTGAGTTCTTCATGTTTCTTGGCTTTATAGAAAGCATTTTTTGGCACAAGGGCAGCAGCTAGCTTCTCTTTCACTGCACTCTTTGCTCATGAGCATGCATTGCCAATTCTCAAATGCACAACCAGCGTTCAGATCATGAATATGATATTCATGTTCATGAATACTTCATATGGATTACAGTCTGCTCATTACGTCCTGTCTGCCTGACCCTCCTGTCTCCTTCCTAATGTGGCCCTAATGAGCCACGCCTGTTGCTTGTTGCCCCTTATTAGTCTTTGTATTTAAGTCCTTGTTTGTCTCATCATCCCCAGTCTGGTCACTGACGTCCTCCTCACTGCCTGTGTCCTTCCCTGTACTTGCTAAACCCCCTTTGTTCATCGAAATGCCCGCTTTCGAGTCCTTCGTCTCCTGTCACGTGACATCACAATGCATTTCCAATCAGGCAAATTTTAATTAGAAAATTACAATTTTAATAAGTAAAAGAAGGTCATTTAGTGAGGATTCTATGTCTAACCATAAAATAATGATCAGTGGTAAACCTTTTCATTGATTACGAATTTCTTATCCTGGCCAGAGCTATATGTTGGGGGGCTGGAGCCCATCACAGGCGGGTAAAAGATTGGGGTGTACCCAAGAGGGGATGCCAGTCCATCACAAGGCACATACATGCCCACACACTGACACAAAGTCAAACACTATTTCCAATTTAGAAATGTAAATTAAAGAAAGGCCAAGTATTATGAGCATTCAAAAACTGTAGACAAAATCGGACAAGCTTATGTGTGAATATACTGCACTGTTTAAGTGGAGCAAAATATACCTATCATCAAATGTTATTTATAGCATTGACTGCATTTCATTTTAAAAATGTCGAAAATTGACTCAAGGCTGTGGAACTGAAGTGCCCTCTAATGGTATGATGGGATATAGCGACCTCATTTGTACTCCATCACAGGAAGAGGTGTCTCCTGTGCTGCTAAAACAAAATAAAGCACTTCTGTTATTACATTTTACTGAAACGTTTTACAGACTCAAATAATGGGTAGTGGGAGGATTAGAGGGTGCAATTTGTTAAATGTTTCTGTAGTATAAAGCCAGACTTTATGCGCATTCTGAGTCTGCATAATGTGCTTTGGGTTTCACTTTTACCAAACAACCAGATTTAGTCACATCTTATTTCAGCCCACTGGAGGGAAAAGAATGAGAAATAAACAAATTTCCTCCAATTTAAAACTTAAAGGTAAAAGAGACAATCATTACCTTTTCCTGTCCACAGGGCATCCACACATACAACCATGTAAATGAGAAACAGATAATGACTTCACTTGGCTGTCTATTAAATCTCACCTCCAATTGAAACAGCCATGGTATGAGGGCCCCTGTCATCCCTTGAAACTGGAACCCAACTACAGAGATCTCCATCAGTAAGAGCTGCTTGGAAGTAAACATGCGGGAAGGTTTGTCCTTTCAAACAATGTATTCATCAGCAAAAATTACACGGATGACATCCATGAAAAGTGAAAATGTTGAAATTTGAAAATGTTAGCATGGAAATATTATTTTTATTATTCTTGCTTTATGTTAACAATTGGTTATAAAACTGAAATTGTGCATGCAATTTGCATAAAGCAGGCAGTTTAATTTGTTGCTTATAAGATGAACCATGTTGATTCCAGGAGGAAATTCTAGAGAAAATGCTGACTGACTCCAATATTATTTGGACACACAACCTGATCCAGAGTCAGGCACACTGCAAAACAAAGCCATTAAACATGGATCATGCATGGGACATGAAAGGCTGCACAATGGAGAAACAAGTCAATATCTAGTTAACTCAATAGTTAATGTTTCCATTAATTACTAATAAACTTCAGACAAGTCACACATGTGGTGCAGTAGTAGAATTACAATATAAAGGTTATTATATATAATGTTATCGGAAGGGGGGGGCGGCACGGTGGTGCAGTGGGTAGCACTGTCGCCTCACACCTCTGGGACCCGGGTTCGAATCCGGCCCAGT
>JAODKL010000036.1:3152983-3167501 GCA_026780765.1 Petrocephalus schoutedeni | reverse complement strand
TGCTTCCGGGATAGGCTCCGGACCCCCCGCGACCCTGAACAGGATAAGCGGGTTGGAAAATGGATGGATGGATGGTTATCGGAACGAGCAGAGACAATTAGAATCTGCTCATCTATATATTTAAAGAGACTGTGCTAACAATTTAGCATTATTAAGAATGAGCATGCTCGTTATAACTCACATATGCCAAACGTCCTGTAATTGCACCATTTCAGGAAAAAGCCTATTTAAAAACATAAAATTTAGATACAGCTTGATGACTGGCATAAGTAACTAAGATGATCTGTGGACAAGACAAAAACAAAAGATAAAAATCAAGAGGGAGATGCGGAAAAGCACTTCAAAATAAAGTTAAGTAGAAGAGCAGGCAATACACTTTCAAATCTAATGCTAAATCCTGTTAGTACTTGTAAGATAATTAAAGCACCTGGCCTCATTTCTACCAATGCTACCAAGCTGTTAGTTTGTATATCACTTATTTTAAAGTATGTCCTGTTATTTTTAAAGTATATAATTGTGCATTCAATGGTATTTTGTGATGTCATTGTGTCATTATACAGCATTTGCCAATTTAAGTATGGTTCAATAATAATCTTGTGCCAACAGCGAGTTATTGTTCTTTGTTTGCAGTCATTATAAAAATACCTACATTTCCCCAAGTTTTGAAACTACTGTACATTTAGACTAAGTTTAGACACTTGGGTGCTTAGCTGTTGCTCGTATCTAAAGCTAATTGCAATGTTATCCATCGGTACAGCTAGATGTTTTCCAGCAGCGATTCACGTTAAATGCCCTGCTGAAGGGCATTACAGCAGGACTCCTCCTGGGACAAGTCCTTGCCCTTAAACTTTTGTGCCTTGTTTGTGTATAAAAATCCACAAAGTAACAGCTGGTTAAGTACTGTATCAGAGACCAAATATAATGGTAAAATCACTTTTAGTTATTTGGTCGTTTTCAGTGCTTAGTTTAGGGTGTTAATATGAACATCTAAAAGACACAAATAAATATATAATACGAGTTTTGTATAGCTATGCTTAAATGATGTTTAACACTCCGTGTACTAATTATTTACCCCGTAACATTTACATATTGAGCAAGTTGTAAGTTCTTAATGGGAATTATTGAATTTTCACTAAATGCTGTTAAGAGCACTGTGGAAATGTGCCCCAAAACTTTTCCCTTGCATTATCCATCGTTTGTGGGGAGGTTCCTGGCCTGCAGTTATAAATCTTGCTTTCATGCTTCCTTCTGTGAGGCATGAGGGACCCCTAACCTTGAGGAAAAGAGAGTCCAGTGACAGGTGAGTTATTGAAAATTGTTTATATTCCACAAAGAAAAGTCGTTATGCTACCACACACTTTTATGACTCTGGGTGTTATTTTAGCCCGAAATAGTAAAAGGAACATAGTGTAAAAACGGTCACTCACCAACTGAATCTTATTTTATTGTATTTATGTACTGGATAAGCTGTTAGGTGGATGGTTTATTGCATCTTCAATATACAAAAAAGTATTACAAGTTCCATTTAAAATAAATATTGAAATGGCCAAGATAGTAAAGTTCCAGCCAAATTTGCCGAGTACCATTAATACATATGCATTTGCAAATGACAATTTAAATTAAGCTGAACTGTAAACATTTTGCAGTAAACTAGGTTTAATTTATCATACTATAGTTGATATGACATATTATAGTCATAAGCCATAATCATAGTCATAAGCCAGAGTCACAATATTTAAGAATAATAAAGTCAATTTTCTCTCAGTGTAGAAGGGAAGAAGAAGTATGTGAGTCCATAAACTTTACTCTCCATTGATGTACAATAACAAATAATATTACATAATAAAAAACAATAATTATTTATTTATTGATCTGCAGCATGAACTAAGATTAAACTTAATTAGCAGCTACTAAATTAACCTAAATATGCCTGTCGTCTAATTTTGTTAGAGTACATAAAAGACAATACACAGCCTATTTGATTAATTATATATTAATGATTTCCAGAAATAATCGTGAAGTTACATCATGTTTGGTTTATTATTAGATGACTTTCATGCTAATTTCTGGGGCTCTCCCAGGACACAATTAAGCATTTCCTGTGCTCTGTTTTAGGGCTAAAAATACAGCCAGTGGCTAGACAAACATACTGAAACGTAAAAAAAAAAATGGAGAAAAATTTTAAATGTCTGGCTTAGTGTCATTGTCCTCCTTTATTGCAGATATTTCAGCATTCAAGTTGAAACTGAATACTATGGCATTGTTCTCAACAAGTGTACAGTAAGTGTCATCTTTGAAGTGTACAGTAAGTGTCATTTAGCATAAAATATTTATTTTATTTAATGTTCAATGTCTTGTCCTTTACTATATTTGTTCATAAACCTTATTTATTTAGAAAATTATTTATTGGTAAAGTTCAAAATTCCCAGAACTTCAATCACAATTATAACAAGATACAATTCTATATGTTAACATAATCTTGTATGTCAACCATAAAATTTGTGATCTTTATATTTGTATTTATGGATGCCCTCCATCCATCCATCCATTCATCCATGCCTGGAACTTCTTCAGGGTACTGGAATTAGCACAAAGTTGGGGTGAGATGCTGGTCTGTTGAAGGGTACTTTTGGCATTTTTACTTTTTTTGATTGCATTCACAGATATTTATAAAATTGAGGTTATCCAAATGGGGACCTGAAAAGATGCCCCCAAAAGTAGGGAAATTTCAGGTTTGACCCGCACACTGTGTCCATTTGCTGCCATGTAGAAATTCTCATTCCCCCTCATCTTCTCCTTCTTCTTCTTCCTCATATCTGTCTCCTCTTCTCCTCACCCACATTCATAAAAGGGGAGGGAATTTGATATGAAAGTCATCCTTCTGCTCTAACACACTCTCCCACTCAGTCTTTCCTTTTCAAATTCCTTTTCATTCCCTGTCTGAGAATTTTATTTCACCTCATCTGTTGGAACTATTTGATCCCTTAACCGATCTATTTTATCTGAGTGACCTTGCTCTGTCTTTGCTGTAGCGGTTTCATTCACAGGGAAAAAAAATTTAAAAACCCGCAAAAATAACACTTTATCTCTGTGCTGCGAGCATTCCAGACTTTAATTACTTCTCTTTACAGTCCCTCGCTGTAGGAGTGATTTTGAACTTTTTCTACAGGAGGAAACTTTTGAAAACCAGCACAGCCCAAATCTGCTGGCTTTTTCCAAAACTGCATTTGAAAAGAAATTGCTTGGGTCTGCAGTTCCTAACTATTCTTCTGTCTATATAATCCAGAAATCTGAAATTGGCGTATCTCTGTATCCCCATTGGGGTGAGCCCCGAAATGAAAAGATACTACAATAACACAATAGAATACAATATAAATCCCTCTTTTCTTTTGCCTAAAACCTGTGGTATGATTTAACTCAACCATTAAGGGACTACACTTAACATTATGGTTTTCACACAAAATACTGAGCTTTGCAATCAATTAAAGTAAAAAAAAATTAACAAATGTGCTGCTTAAAATTCTAGCAGTTGAAGCCAGATACTCTATTTCAGTAATTACAAAATGGTTTCCAGCTTATTACAACAAATGAGACTTGATCTCAATATTTAGAAATAATGTGTTAAGAAGTGTCTGTAAACAGTGAAGTGTCTTTTTATGAAGCAAAAATTAATGACAGATCACACTGTTGTTTTATGTACTCAATAATATGTCTTAATAACTATCTAACCCTGACTTTCTTAAAAGTTATCCCAATTGCATTTTTCTTATACGCCCAAACTTGCTGCAGGCTTCACACCAAATGGCAGTGGATGGTAGACGATGGATGAGGGTACAGCCATTCACCGCGACCTTGTCTGGTGTGCTGGCAGTACTGAGAAATTATGCTGGAAGGCAGTCAGGGCACAACGATTAAACTACCAGGGGCCCTCATCCATCTTGGGAGGGTTTGTAGCTATGTTATTTTCAATCAAAAATGCGTCGTCAGAGAGTATTCAGAGTTAAACAAGGCATTAATATTGTCTTCCCAGAGATCTGAGAAGACACTGGAGACATTGGAAGAGACAGATTGAAAAACAGGTATCAAGTTGATGCTAATGCCTCATGGATCATTCATTAACCACACTTCCTACTCCCTTTTCATTTTTTAAAATATAAATATAAACAGATACTGTATATACAGTATATTATATACTATACATAGTTTTTTTTCATCAGTTCAGTATGATGCCAAAATAAGGATTGAAACACTTCAGTCAGTGTTTAGCATGGAAGGACAGCCTTGTAATCCAATGTTTTGACTCTCAAACCAGGGGATATGGTGCATCCTTGCAAGGTAAATGCATACATTTTGCTCCAAATACAAAGCAGAGCTTACTTTTCTTTGTGCAATGCAGCTGATTCTCTCACTTTCACGGGATACAATGAAAATAAGGTGCAGCCATTTAAGAATAGTACAATAGATGTAGTCTTCATGAAAGGTCAGTGGGGATAGCTGAGAAGTGGAAAATACACATCCATGCAGGTACAGTGATCAAACCTAAGATGTCTGACCTGTGTTCAAGAAGCAGGTTTACAATTATTTTCTTTCTGGTATGCTTTGGGGAAAATATATAAGATATAAAAGATATTGTGTGATAAATCAGATCCTGGGGTTGTTTGAGGGGATATGTTTGAAAGAGTCATTATAAACTTTTACTCTACACTGTTTGTTCTAAGTCTTTAATTAAAACTTTTCCCTGATAATAAAGGACCTAGTGATTATTGTGTAGTCCTTATTAGAAAACTTAGAGAAATCATCATTAGCCATCCATTCATCTGTCCTTATGCCACTTGTCCTGGTGTGGCCAATCATTACCAATCATGTTGCACTCATCGGTACTCATAATAACTAACTAGAGCCATTAAGAATTGAAAATGCTAAATATTGTGCTCATGAATTTCCTTGTTGTCTCCAGGAAGACCCAAAGGAATAAATGCTGCTTGTGGACAAACTTTACAAACATTAATTTTATGGAATCAATGGGAATGTTCAAAGTGTGTGTATATGTACTCCAGATATGAGAAAATGCCTGATGTGTCTGAGACATGTGACACACACATACACACCTGTTTTAGTTTAAGGGAATTAAGAGTGACGGTGTCTCAAGTCCAGGGACTCCATAATCTTTTGAAGCACTGGTTCTAACAGTTCAGATCAAGGAGTTCAACATTACAAGACATTTGATGTGTTAGGATTGTCTTGCCTAGGGGGTTATAACTGCATATTACTGTGCTGCTGTGTTGGGCTCAGGATCTTAAGTAGATGCTGTTGCCCAGATATTTATGAAATAGTGGTCTTTAATAGAAAAATAATGCAGTTGTTAGTTGAGTTCTGGCATTTTTACAATGTAGATTTCATGGAAACTGATTAAAGAAACATCAAAGTTGCATTTAGAATTCTGATACTGATTCATTGTTGTCTCTACAATGCCCAGTACTCAATTGGAAATGATAATGTTATACAGAGTCAATGTGATAAGGCTAACTATTTATTATTTTTACTATGTAACTATTTATTATTCTTCACAGACTGGTTAAGATGGATTAAACGCCCACCTTTTTTAATGCGAACTTAACAACTCAGGTCTTATCCTCTTAAAGTGGTGAAAGAGATGAAACGGTAGTGGATGAAATAGTACAGGCAAAAGCCAGGACTGGCAGACAGATATTAGAATAGACAGGTAAAAAAAAAACTGTAAGGCACACCAGGTCGACTATAAGGATTTTTTTTTAGACAGGAGTATGACTTTGACTTTTGATTGAGACTAAGTAAGAGACCTGGTCTTCTGCATTTCTTATAAGAATTTAGAAAGAAAGGTGGTTAACTGTCATTGCTGACACACCACAGCACGCAACAACGAAATGTTTACTCTGCATTTGACCCATGTGACACTGTGACACAGCAGGGGGCAGCTACTTGAGCAGTGCTTGGGGACGGCACCTTGTTCAGAGTACCTCAGCGGTACTTGTGGGCTGGGGACTCGAACCTGTGGAAAATATAGCTGTGTACTGCAAGGGTAACCAGAGGTTCTCATTGTGTGGTCACAATAGAAATCTCAGATAAATCTGATAAATAAAAAGACCAAGAATGTTCCTTGCAGGAATCCATGCTCATTTCTCAGATACACAGCCTTCTGTATCGACTAAACACCAGAAACCATAACAACAGTACTGAGAGTACACCTACTGTGTGTGGATCAGCGAGTTCGGACGTGCTGACTATAATCAGAAGGTTCACTTCAAAATCCCAAGGATGGTAGAATGATTTCACCATTAGGCCTCTAAGCAAGGTCCTTAACCCCATCTGGCCCAGGCACTGCTTTTTCAAAAATGTGTCACTTTGGATTAAAGCATCTGCTGAATAGGTAAAATATTCTATGACATACCTCCATCCTCTATGAAGGGGAACTGGTGTATAGGTTCCTTCTATGTTTGCTGAGCCTGTCCACTTGTTATGCGCTTCCATCTCTCCACTGATGAAACAGAATGAAAACCTTGAATCGACTGCTAATAAAAGTTTGGATCTCCTTGAGGGCTGTAGAGGATAGCTAATCCTTTTAGTCTGCTGAAAGAATCATAAAATACCCTGGGAAGGTATCTGTAACAACATATAACTCAAACTTCTGTATTTAATGCATACTGTATGTCATCTTCGAACAGCTGTTTCAGAACTTAAACATATTTTTCGATGAAAGTGGATGCAGCTGTAAAACCATTTTTTGCTCAAGAGAATAGATAGCGAGTCAGTTTTTTTTTAATTCTCTTTTAATGTTACCTAAATTCAACATTGTCGATATTGTGAATTTTATGGCACATATTCAACTACAATGTATACATGATTCTGTATTTCACAGTTCTCTAAATGATCAATGTAGTAAGCACCCTCCTAAACCAGGTTTCATACAGATTTGGGATCAGTTACTGATTGACATTTCATGCACTGCTGGTTTGCATTTGTCACACCCTTGGGGCAGGGCAAGCCAATTAACTCCGCACCCTCCCTGACTTAAAAAACCGGGCTCAAAAGTCAGTCTGGTGCAAAGTATTTTTGCTGTCACATGCACATTACCAAGCACCCTACTAACCCTGTCTTCTGTCTCTCTCATCTGGATCCTGCCCTGTCTGCCCCACCTGTTTTGCCTACCCTGCCTGTTCCTGCCTTGCCCACTCCTGCCCCCTTCTTCCTGTTCCTCATCTCAGGTGTTTGTGTAGGACTGAGTCTCCCGGCTACTGGAACTCCTGCACTAGTAACCCCGACTCTAATTCCTGCTCAGCGATTCTATTTCTAGTTCAACCCGACTCCTTAATAAACCTCCTGGTCTCTTGCATTTGGGTCTCCTGATCTTCTGTGTCATGTGACAGCATTGCTACTGAATCGCAAAGAAATATATACCATAGCTTGTGACTTTGATAGAATTTATATTTATATATAAATACATCACTAACGGTAAATATAGAAAAAGGATTGGACCCTTTTTTCAATGAGGATGCAGCAGTTTTCTTCCAGTAAGTAGTATTAAAGCCAGTGGCAAGATGTACCCCCCTGCTCTGTACTTGACAGGGTACTGCCTCCTCCCTGATTCTGACTTCTGATAAAACCACTGAACACAAACATTAAGTCAATACAGAGTCAACGTTAACAGAACATTAAACAAAATCCCAGTACGACGGTTATGGAAATATTGGCAGTACAGCTTTACAGCCTCAGTTCATTTACTTCCTTGCCATTCTAAATGCAGCATACAAGTGCTGACTGCATACATATGCCCTGTTCCTTTTAAAGTAAAAATGTGGGCCTTTGTCTCTCACACTGGCTTGCACCCCTCTTATTTTACATTGTTGGTCCTTCAGAAATGGATCCAAGAAAATGTACAGTTGTTTTGTATTTATAAAGAACGCTGAGGCGTGCTACAGAAGCTGTGGTTTGTGGACTCATTGATGCTGTCACTGTGACTGCGTCGCAGAGGTGTTGCAGCACACCATTAGCACAAAGAAGGCTCTAGTGTGAAAACAGTCCATTGAATATAAGTGATATGTTTGCTATGTGCAAGACAAAAGGATGGTATATAGGTAAGCTAGGACAAATCTGTTGAGCATATTATGTAGTGCCTTGTTTACAATAACCTGGAACAGTAAGCAGGGGTCGATGCATTAGCACCTACTAATAGACCTACTCAAAATAGACCAAGATCAACGCAAGATATTGTTGCAAACGTGTTACAAGCGTCACTCTTATAGGCTGTGAAGAGCTTGATAAGGGTTACTTGGTTTACTGTGGTTGGTTAAATAATTTAATAAGGGGCTTTTAAACAAGCAGTAATTATAAAATCTGTGAGATACTATGAAACAAGTTGTAATTACCCAGAGCCAACTTTACAGAGCCAGGTTGACTAACCTTGATTTCACGAGTTAAATGGTTCTATGATAGGGTTTGTCTGTGCATGTTAAAAGATGCAGTGTCAGTTAAAGGGGAGTTGTCATTAAAAGGAGCAGTTTCAGTTAAAGGGGATGTGTCATTTAAAGGGGAGGTGTCAGCATTGCAATCCAGGGGTGCAAACAAAGAGACGCTGTTTGTAGCCATAACTAACCCAACCTCACCCGCTGCGTGACAGACTTTATTGTCACCACCCCCACCCTGGCAAATTTAATTTGGCTTTCGGTATCTGTATAAGAACCTTGGTATTACTTGATAGCATATCAAAGAGAAAATCAGTTGTATTACCCAACCATTCTATCAGTCAAAGGGCAGTGTCAGGATCTGTCTGTCAGCCCCACCAGTTATTACTGGCCATTCCATATTTTGCCACTATGCTTAATTATCTCCAGTGTTAATCTCTCACACCTGGCTCTTGTTGATTACTTGTTATATGTATATATAGGTGCCTGCCCTTGCCTGGTTTATTAGTTCAGTCTTTGCCAGTAGTTACCATGGACATTAGTGTGGTTAGTGTCTTAATTTCTACCTTGTTGTTCCTGGTGTGTCGATTCACCTTGGTCCAGCCTAGTTGTTCCTCTCTGCCTCTCTTTTATCCCTTATGGACCTATTATTTTTATTAGCATCTATTTCTGTTTAAACAAATAAACCCTTTTTGTCTTTGAAGGCTGCATTTGGTGTGTCACATTTACCGTTGTGATAGGTGGCTCTTAAACGGGCATTTTTTTGGTGAAAGGGCAGTTGGTTTATATGTTTTTGGTGAAAGGGCACAACTTACACATGCAGAGATCTGAAACCTGCACTTTAGAGTGCAGAGTAAATTACGATAGCTGCAAAATGCCCTGTTTAAATGTGTGCCAAGATTAATAGTACCTGAAATTTGAAAGGAACCCTCAAGAAATCTCACTAGGCCAGAAAACCTACTTCATAGTAGAGCCCTCTGGTTTTAGCTACTTTTTTAAGCCAATGTGTATCTCAGTTATGTAACTGGGTTAGGAAATATGACCATCTGACCAGTACACATAAAAAAACATATGAGTGTAATGAAAATTCTTCTAATTCATTTTATTACCAAGTTCTTAATTTTATAACATCCCTTATTTTATTTTCTTTATTCCCAGCTCTTCTAGTTCAGGTTGCACATTTCTTCTTCCTTGCCTGGTTGCTATAGCTTTTGGCAGAATGCTTGTCCTGTGAATAAGTCTACAGCAGCAGCAACTAAAATGGAATGTGTTTATAAAGAAAGAATGGAATTCCTAATGGGAACCTATGCAAAAATGGGGGAAAACATGAACAGAGCTGCATAAACATGGGAGAGAACATGAACAGAGCTGCATAAACACGAGGGAGAAGATGAACAGAGCTGCATAAACATGCAATGCAATGCAATTTTATTTATATAGCGTATTATCACAACATTACATTGTCTCAATGCGCTTTACATTTTCTCTACCACATAAAACCCCCCCAGTGAGAAAGCCAAAAGCGGCAAGAAAAAACAGTGGCAAGAAAAAACTCCCTAGAAGGAAGAAACCTTGGGAGGAACTAGACCGAAAGGGGGAACCCATCCTCCAGGGGCCAGTAGAGGAGTCAACTAAACAAAACCTAACAAACCGAACAAAACAATATGACAAAACTAAGTTTATACAGAACATGTGTTGAAATTTCTGTCTCTATGCAGGGGCAGACAGGTGTTGGCACGGGGTGCTTGATTCTTGATGGCAAGATCAACAGTGGTACAGCAGCAGGGAAGGAAGGAGAGGCAACGCAGGAGCAAAGGGCAGGCAGGCAGGAGGGGAATCGCTGGAAGTAGAGTTAGTGGTCTTGCAGACAGCAGAGAAGGTGGAAAATCTTCAAACTCATGGGAGTCACTGGATGTAAGAAAATTATTAGAGATTATTAGCATTAGCATTATTAGCATTAGCCAGAGTTGAGGAAACTAGAGGCAGTGTAAACAATTGGTTGAGTGCAATATCCATCTAGGCTCCGGTGGATATGGCTATAGCAGCATGAAAAAGAGGGAGAGAGGTGGGAACACAGGCATGGGGAGTCCCTGAACATCAGCACTCTAGTGTGAAGCTAGAGTGACAGCACTGACGCATCAGTTCATCCAAAGCCAAGGACACCGATCCCCACCCAACTCTTTGCGTCTGTTGGCCTAACTGTGAGTGAGCGACTAGCTGGAGCTAGAATTATGTTTCCTATACGCTAAACTATACAAGTGCATTTTTAATCTAGACTTGAGTAGTGAGAGTGTGCCTGAATCTCGCACATCCGCTGGGAGACCATTCCACAGCTGCGGAGCTCTGTAAGAGAATTCTCTCCAGCCTGCCGTAGTTCTTTCTACTCTAGGAACTAATAGATATCCTGCTCCTTGTGATCAAAGCAGGCGAGAAGGGTTGTAAGGAACCAGAAGATCTTTAAGATTTTGTGGTGCAAGGCCATTCAGAGCTTTGTAGGTTGATAGCAGTATTTTGTAGCCAAATCCTAGACTTGACTGGTAGCCAGTGAAAGGAGAGAACATGAACAGAGCTGTATAAACATGGGGGAGAACATGAACAGAACTACACAAACGTGGAAGAACATCAACAGAACCGCATACATGAGAGAACATATTTATTCATAATCCTCACATTCTGCATTGTATTGATATCAATGTAATAAAAATATCTAGCATAATGAAGTTTTACACATTTTTTAAATTAGAAGTACAATAAATCAATTAAATTTATTTTAGCTTAATATGTTAGACAAGATATATAATGTGTCATGGCCTACAGTTAGAGAAAATTAAGTTAGCAGAATTCTCCTGCAAATTGCATATAGTAGTATGTGATTCCAAAGGTATATGATTCCTTTCCTGGCCACACTAATTATATTTCCTCAAAAGATAAACATCCCTACCAATCAATAGTATAAATTTGGATGGGGAAACTAATTTGCATTGAGATTACATTTTCCACACTTATGCTTGCCAATTCTCCATAGAGCTTTGCCACAGGTGTTTCCAAAGTTCCAAGTCTTTCATCCATTGGGTTCCCAGTTCTACTGGTACAGAAAACAAGGCCAACAAATAGCTAGAAGATTTATTCATTTTACTAGCGTTTTGTTGCAAGGAATGTTCCTAGTATGTCATTTTATTGGTGAATTATTACTTGTGTAATGTTTCCCTAATGGTGGAACATCCAGTCATCAAATTTCCTGTCAACCTTCAAAAACATACCTCAACACCCATCCGTTTCGGGAATGCCTCTACCAGCCTTCACCTCTCTTAAAGTATGTTCCCTAGCTGGGCTCTTATGTTCCCCGAATGCTCTTCGGTGTTGCACATTGTTTTTCGATTGAGCAGTCGCGTTAGGTTCTTGCTTTATCTCAAGTGTGCTGAGCAGAACTTGCTGTGATGCTAACTTGGGCATTCACTGAAAGCACAGCTGAGCCGCTTGTATGCATAGATTGCTCTTTGAAAGCTGTATGTGTGTAATGTACCTGTCGCACTTGTATGTCATTTTGGACAAAAGTGGCTGCTAAATAAATGAATGTTAATGTAAATGCAACTCTAATAACATTTCTTAAGCATGTCTTAAGAGGCTAATACAGCTTTGAAAGGTATGTGCATTTTGCAGTACTCAATATAGCATGAAGAACTCATACTACTGTACCTGTGCTAATAAGGCTGCATCAACATATAATCCATCCATTTTCCATAATCGCTTATCTGGATCAGAGCTATGATGAGCCTGCAGCCTTGCCTTTCCCAGCAAACACAGGGCACCAGTCAGTCACAGGGAACACATTCACATACACAACATCCCAGAGAAACCTCAAGGAGTAAAGTGTGACACATACGATAAAGGGCCAAACAGTACCTTTGAAGAGAGGCACTTAAATAATTTGGGCAGAAGGGGCAGATGCTCAGGCACCCCCTGCCCTCCCTCTCTGCACGTGCCTGGCCAACAATACTAGTCACTAAGCTACTGAAATCCACTTCTAATATAATTACTAAACAAAACTGCTGAAGGACTTTCTTGATATTAATCTGCTATTGACTAAATCAATCATTGGATAAGCTGACTGTTGTATCAATGTTGATGAACAAGATGTACAACAGATTTTTTATCATAATTTTTTATATAAAAAAAAATAGGTTAAGTTTGTTTCTTGTTGGGTATAGGTCTGTCCTACATCCGTGTGTAACAAACACAGATGTCATTCATTATCAACCAAGCCCTGATCACTGGGAAGCTAAATACGCAAACAGGCACACTGACATAATCATGTTATGCAAAACTACAATGGTTTGTTTCCTGTAAGTTGTGTTTATGGAAAACATAATTAACCTGTATACTTATTAAATTACCAGCAGAAGTGTAAAGCACTTCCAAAAAGTGTGGGTGTTGAAGAATGGGAGTTGATGGTTGATTAGCTTGCATATTGATGTGTTCATATTTAATTAATACACCAAAAACATGAAAACAAAGACAGACAGAATATGTCAGATGCCAGAATAAGTCAAGCCCATGTTGGCAAACAAGGCAGGATTTGGCATATTGTTTCACACATGCTCATTCCATGGCAGATCCTGTCTGCCACGTTTCGGTCCCACCGGCATTGATTAGCCGAAAAAGATCAAAAAACCGCCAATGACAAACAGCTTTCTAACACCCCCTGGTTTAATATACTGAACTTATTTTTAGGATAAGCAGAATAGTTCAGTGTGGTAAACTGTCAGAATTTTATGACTAAAAATTAATTAAAGTTGAAATAGAGGCCTAACATAAATTTTACATACATTTTTTTTGCTGGATGTGTTAGAAAAAAAGAAACAGTTATTATTTGGCAATTTTACCAGTGACTGGTCAAATGGAGAGAAGGACCCAGCATGGGGACAGACGCCAATAATGTCACCTGTAATAAGAACAACGGGAGAGGTGAGGATGAAATAATTCCATTTGAAAATGAGCACCAAAAACAGGACCGCAGCCCAGAGATCCTATGCCCCTGCCACAGGGACTGGCCCAAGCCCCACATCAGTGTCACCTCTTTATGGTAAAATATCTGCCATTCACAGGCGGAACATTCCAGATGGTGACACTGACAGTGCTGCTCCATCACCCATGGATGAGGCCAGGATATCAGGAATAGGCTAGAGAGGCCTACTTTTGTGGTTGCGTTTAACTGGCTGCAGTAGGTAATGTGTGTCGTAATGCTGGAGCAGATCAACAAGTGAATGTTGCTGGAAATGAATTGTGCCTGTCACTCCAGTTGCCTTGTAAAGCATATACTGCATTGCCTAAGACAGAACCACCGGATGCAAGTCGATTTCATAGAAGACAGGCAATACATTAAGTATAGCACTGTAAACACAGTACACTACACAAAATAATGCAGATATCAAACAATACCACTTTATAATAAGAAACAGACTGCACTTAGGTAGCACAAAAATAGGCATAAATTGCAAACAATAGGGGCTGAGAAAAGAAGGTTTCCTTTTCTGTAGTGAAATAGCTTAGTACAGGTTCTGTATCTGTATCATCTCTGCTTACTGTAGCTGTCCATCACATATACATTATATTACATTTCTCTCGACCAGTGTATAGAATTTACTATGGACCGCGGATGTAGATGTGATCGGATGTCACTCGATCAGACGTATTTCAACACATAACACATTCAACACATGATAATTAAGACATGATACACATGATAATTAAGTGGGATCCCTTTTGCCTCAGTTACACTTCTCTGCTGCCAGGGGTTTGGGCATAAGCATGGTCGAGAGTAGTCATAAATATACACACATTTCAAAATACAAGAAGAAACTGCTAGATACCATTCTATACGCAAAAATGAACATGGATGGGGAGTTTAAGTATGGATAGTTGCTATAGATGTAAAAGCTAAAGACTGAAATGTATTAGTAAAATCAATATGATGTATTCCATCCATCCATCCATTTTCCAACTCACTTATCCGTTCAGGGTCGCGGGGGGTCCGGAGCCTATCCCGGAAGCTACGGGCACGAGGCAGGGAACAACCCAGG
>JAODKL010000036.1:3131433-3142275 GCA_026780765.1 Petrocephalus schoutedeni | reverse complement strand
AAACAGGACTTTCCGCCCACGTGTTTTCCACAGATAGACATGAGCTGCAGGTTTATAAGGAAAGAAATACAAAAAAACGGGCTTAAAGGCCATATGAAATAAAATGGCACTAAATAATATTCACATGTTTTATATACGGTATATATATATATTTTTATTTCTTTTTCTTTTGAATTTTATCTATGAGGTGTTCCTTGCCTTTAGCCTGTACAGGATTACAGGAAACTGATGGATGGATGGATGGTTCTGTATAATGTGTCATTTTTGCCTGCAATTACAATACATGTTTGTAAGCCGACCAGAGTAATTCTCTGTGGGAGAACAGAGAGCAGACTGACCCATTTTCTAAAACAATAAACTGTCTGAAGCTGAACTGGGGAGGACAACTGGGCTGGAATGTTTTAATTACCAGGGCCTAATGACTGTGGGTAGGATCATGGGACCCTGTCTGTTAGCTGTGACCTGACTGCCAGTGATGCCATGTTTCCTTATGTCAACAGGTTCACAGGGAAGGGTGCCTCCTTCCATTGCAGCAGACAGCCACCAGTAATGACGTCTTTACTGAATTTCACCAACAGCAGAGCTCAACAAATAAGTGTCACTCACTTGACCACACGGAGAACAAAATGTAAACTAAACAATAATAACAACAACAACTTTATGAATAATAATAATAATAATAATAATAATAATAATAATAATGTTTTACAATGCTGGCCTTATTCCTTGAAAAAATATATTACTATGCAATCAGGGTAGCTTATAGACATTATTCACAAAGATATATGTCAATATAACTGAATTATAAAAATATTATATTCCTTGCTATTCATATTAATCTCTGTTGCAGTTAATTAATTTCCAATAATGTAACCTGACTAACTGCACTTGATACATTAACTGCAGTTAATGACCCATTTTTTTTCTTGTGATAAAAGTTATGCTTCTTTTAACACGTGCCCTGGAGGTCTGAATATGCAGCTCCTGCCAGCTGGGGGCAGCATTGTTCATCACACCTATTTCTGTGGCTATTTTACGCACCTTTAAAAATGAAAAGGAAAAAAAAAAAGTTGCACACTTAATTATTCCATTGGATCACCTTTAGCTTTTATTATGGTGCACATTCCTCATGGCACTAATTCCATGTGCTAATGCAGCATCTCAACATTTTTTTCATCCAGATTTGCACTTATTTCTCATGGAGTTCTTGTATTGGTGATATGTATGTTGAACAACTCCATAAAGTCTTCATCAACACATCTCAAAGTCTTTCAGTGGGGATAAAGTCAAGATTCTGTGGTGGTCAATTCATGTGTGAAGATGATTCCTCATGCTCCCTGAACCACATGGGAAAGCATGCCTTTAATGCTGATGTCTGTTATCGATATGTATGTTTTGAATGTGCACACACTTCAGTTGTGTTTTATGCAAAAAATGTAAGTAGACTAAATATCATGCACTTTTATTTCTGGACAGAATGTGTGGAAGGAGATCGTCCCCCTCAGCTATGCTGTCATGCTCCCCTAAGCAAAAACAACTCTTAGCTTTTCCCACGAAGAAAAAAGAAGAAAAGGTGTTGATTACATGAAGAGTAAAATGCCCACAAAGAACAAAGCGCATTCATTCATTAGTCTTACAGTGTCTGGATTCTGCACAAGATGCTTTTCACATTGTAAGTGCTGAGAGGAACAGTCACTTCATTCCCCATCCTTCTGTTCCAATTAATACAAAAATGCTCCTACAGTTACACACTGAAAAAAATATAATTTAACTAGCTGCCAGCTGCATATCTTGCTGTAGTTCCCTTTATATTTTGATTACTATCCACTGTTATTCTTAATACACTTTATATTTAAACTTAGTCACTTATTGTAATACAATAATGATCCATTTTTTTTCGTTCTGTTAACAAGGGTTTTGTTTTCTGGCAGCACCAGCACTGTACACATGTAGAATTTTGTCTGGTCATTGGGAGACTTTCCTATAATTAGCTTATACTGGAATTTAATTGTTCCATTAGCTCTTCTTAAAATGTCAGTGGATACGATAGATACTTCAGTGTTTTTTTACTTGTTGTCTCTCAGTTGCCTGGCATGCTGTTCTGCGTGCACCCAAACCTTGTGCACTATGCTGCCTTTGAGATGAATAGAGTGACATGTTTTAACTGAACTGATTTCCTTGATTTGTTCTTGTTAGATATGAAGTGAGAAATATTCAAATTATGAAGTATGGGTTGACTTGCTTATGAAGGTGGGGGATTTTATCACACCTAACATAAAAATGGAATAAAGACAAATTTAATAGGGAAGCTCAGTATTTTAAGTTTAATTTCCTTCTGGAGTGTTTAACCTACTTAGAGAAAGTAAAAAGCACAGAGGCTTTGACTTCCTCTATTCAAATGCCTTTTTATGCATCCATTATGAAGGTGTTTGATTCTGTAGGTTTAGTACTTAATGAAAAAGCCATTATTACAGTAAATGTACAATTCCAATAATATATTAAAAGGTCCTTACCACGCAAATGTGATACAAGCTAATAATAATAATAATAATAATAATAATAATTCTGTACTTTAATATCTCTTTGATTTTCAGGATGTGGTCCCAATACTTGCAATTGATTCTTTTTTGAGAATGTTTCTATAGGATTTGCCAAGTAGCATGATACATCGTGGGACCTATCCGCTATTGTGTAGGTGGCACTGGAGGCCATGGAGTGAAGAGAGTCACCAGCGCCTCAGAGACCAGCCTGCCTTCCGGTCTGTCTCTGGCCCTGGTGTTTGGGCCCTTGGTCCCCTACTTTGTTGGCCCTTTGGGGGGGGGGGTACTGTCACACCTTGCCTATCTGCCCCTCTTGTTCCTCCCTAGTGTGGCTCTAACATGCCACACCTGTTATGCATTTTTCTTACCGCTTGTCCACTCCAGGTGCTCATTTGCTCACTTCTTAGTCTTTGTTTAAAGGTGCTTCCCAGTTCAATGGTCCCCAGTCCTGTCATTAACGTTTCTGTTCCGGTTCACCCTCTTGTTCATCCCAATTTTGAGATCCCTGCGATCTTGTTATTTTCCACCCTTTGACTTTTGTAATAAAACCCATTTGTTTTGCTTTGTTTTTGTTTGGTTTCGAGTCCTGCTCACGAGTCCTTCATCCTGCAACTCGCAACAGTTACATATTAACTTCTTAAATGTTGCAATATTAAGTCACTTTAATGAAAATTACAATGGATAGTACAGTTCTCCAGTTTTTTTTTACAAACCTTTCACAGCTAACAAATGGGGTCACACAACCGTACTCATAGTGGTCGTGTTTTTCGTATTAAGTATTTGACATTTTAAAATTAGAAATACAACCCGGTATCAAAAAAGTTGGGACATAATGCATATAATGACAGAACGCAATGATTTGTGAATTTTGTAAAGCCCATCTTTGATTAAAAATAGAACAAAAACAACATGTCAAATGTTGAAACAGAACTTTCTTGTTTTATAACAATTACAATTCGATGCCTGCAACATGTTTCAAAAACGCTGGCACAGGCGCATGTTTACTACTGTGTTGCATCACCTCTTCTTTTTACAACATGTTTGGGAACTGAGGAGACCAGTTGCTGGAGATTTTAAGGTGAAATGTTCTCCCATTCTTGCCTGATATAGGATTTATACTACTCAACAATTCTCACGATACTCATAAGATGCATAGGAGATGTTTATGACATGATTCATTAATGCATTAGTATTATTCTTATTTTAAATGCATAAAATTACATTACATTACATTACATTACTGATCACTACCTGATGTTGTGTTGGATCTGATGGTGGGGGAAGATACTGGATAGACCATGTAGATCTAAACGTATATTGAGGGTGTGCTGGGAGTATCTGGTGCAGGCCCTTGTCCAGGAGATCCACCAGGTGGAACATCTCCTGTATCCCAGTCTTGTTCACGAGTGAGAGAATAAGAGTGCGGGAGAGCCACAGGTGGATCGGTGCAGCATTGGTAGTAATGCGGATGAATGGAGAGAGCTGAGCGTGTTTAGACTCTGCATTAGAGATGGGGTGAGATGGGGTGAGCTCAATGTAGAGCAACTGATCTTCCGCATCAAAAGTAGCCCATTGAGGTGGTTCAGGCATCTATCCAGGATGCCTCTTGGACAGGAGACCCCAGGGCAGACCCAGGATACCCTGCAGAGGTCACTTCTCTTAACTGGCCTGGGAATGCTTTCATATTCCCCTAGTGGACCTGGAGGAGGTGGCTGGTGAGAGGAAGGTCTAGGCATCTCTGCTTAGACAACTGTCCCCAGGACCAGTGGCAACTGCTACTGACTACAAGGGAAGCTCCGCTTCCTTGAATATGTCAGAAAATAAAATGTTCAGATCTGCATCGTATTGATATTGCTTTTAGTAAAAGTGCACTAAAATGTGTTCAACTTAATGATGAGCTCATTCAGAATCAACTATTTATTGTAGATTGTCTGACACGATTTTCTTCTCATATATTTCCGTGGCAGCACAGCGCATTAAACCCTATTGAAGCGCAGCTTCAATGGACTTCTATGGCACAGCACAAAATAGCTTTTTTCACTGCAGAGAAGCTAGACACTTATTGGATAAATGCATCAAAATCGTCACTTCCAGGGAAGCTCAGCTCCTCTGGGAGCGAATGGAGCAGTGGGCGGGCCAGGACACTGGGCTGATGCATGATGATTGGAGGAACTGTCTAAAGGGCGGAACCCCTTTTTGATAGACAGCAATTTTAAATATACACCGAAATTGCGGATTTGCAAGTGAAGTTGTGAGACAATCTGCTGCACATACTGTGTTATTTGCTGGTAATATAAACATATATATAAATAATTATTTAAGTAATAAAAAAAAACAATTATAACGTTCTTGAGTTTGCTCTTTGTTTCAGCTTTGTAAAGTTTGTTCGTTCGTTCATTCATATAATATTCATATATTGAGCTTCCCCTGTTTGACAGACTACCCAGGACCCAACCCCAGATAAGCAGCAGACAATGGATGGACAGGAGGATGGATACTTACATTATTAGGCACTGGTAATTTGTTTTTATTATTTAATTCTTTTTGTTTGGCATAAGTTACTAAGTTTTGAAGTCACATTTCCCCAACCATATTTTTACAATTGAATATTTGTATTTTAGTGTGCAATTTCAGTGAACGTGAATACAAGGTCTTACAGGAACTCATTAGTCGTACTGTAGCAGGACTGACTGTATATATTTCATTTAGTACTAGTAGATTACTTGTAGACCTTTTAATATAAATGAATTGTGGCCATGTGAACTAATTATTCAGCCTTGTCCTTGTCCTCCTTCTTTTCTGTAATATTTCCATAAATGACAGAAATTAGAGTTTTACAGACAGTGTTTCACACAGAATTGTGCCCCTAAGAAATGCATCAAAGACTCAAATTCATAGGAAGTAGTAAATTGGCCACTTCCCCCTGGGCAATGGTCTGATACTGTGGAAAGGCCATGTTTTTAATTTGTTTAAGCAGTAATGGTGGGGGGCTATTTGTAATGACATTTATTAAGGAAAGTATGCAGGGCTTTCTTGTGAAACTGAAAATGAACTGTTGTGTATCTTCTAAGTGCCAGCATTGCATGAAGACAATTTGGATATTTGGGATATTTCGTTATTTGGTTTGATTTCATGAGGCAATGTTTTTGAATGCAATGTAAAATTCTTCTTTATACAGACGGCAACTGCTCAGTTCCTTTATTTGAACAAGGCCGCCTGCCATTATGCAACACTGAGACAGTGCGTCTTACGCCCTTGGAGATCGCACACTGTTCCTATGTGACAAAATGGAAAACTAATTCTTTCATGTTCACGCTGTTCAATGACAAGATTAAATCCAGCTCAAATTAAGCTTATTTTATTCATCTTCAGCTTCTACAGGTGACAAGACCACCAAGGGGAGCAGCTCTCTATGCCCTCATATAACTTTACCATACAATCTTGCTCTGTTTCGATTGATCACAGAGATTTCCCATTATTCATCTTTAGTTCTGTAAAGTAGCCAAGGCTGCTCTATGGGAGCTCCAGACTTTCCTGAATTTGTGCTATTTTTTCACACTCACAAACAACATAACAATGTGGCTGTTCAGTGCCAAAAAAACAAAACAAAAAAAAAAAAACTTACTTGACTTCAATTAGCAGGTATCCCCACTGATAATGGTAGGAAAAAATGTGTCGGCCCTTACTGTCTAGATAATCACACACAGCTCACTTTATTTATAGGTACCATCTTACTACCGGTGGGAGATTGTGTTTCTAGAGTAACTGTATAACTGCTGAGGCTTTGAGCAGATTCATTCTTGATTTTTCTCCCATTTATTCATAGGTATATTATACTATAAATATATAATATAACATACTGTATATGATAAAACAGATAAGTTGACCTTTAATACTGGACCACAAAGAGAAGCTACATCAGGACTGCAACCTAATCATAAGTTCTCAGACCTTGGGCAGCATGTTCCCTGGGATTTTTAAAAGCTTCTCAGTTCTGTTCTGATGGCATTACTTCATTTTGAATATTGGCAGCTGCATATAACATGATTGCTGGGCCATGGTATGCCATATTCTTTTCTGCCAGAAGAATATCTTCCAGCTTATGTAGGTCTTGGACGTTCACTGCAGCACACGTGTTATATTAAGGTGTTTTTAATACTGAAATGTGAGTTTCAGCAGTGTAAAGCTTCAGAGGCATATAGGTACAGAGTTCTCAGATGTTGGGGTGGGGTGGGGTGGTGAGGGGTTCAAATGAGGCAAAGAACTCTCTTCCTGTGACACAGGCGATTAGGGCAAGATGGCGGCGCAAAGGGACACAGCGGCCCCTCTCTCCGCGTTTAGTGCCAAATAATGTGTGTTTCTTTCATACAGCCACTAATACTAAGAGAAGAGAAACAGCATTTAAATTCTCCTGTATGTTCTGCACATACAGTGAATTGACAATAAAAAGACTATTTGATTTGATTTAATTTGATATGTCTGTTGGAATTTCTCTTCTATTCCTTTTGCACAGCATTTCCCAGACATTTCATTTTAGGCCACATACCTGCGATTGTTGCCAAGCTGTTCTGGTCTAATCTGGTCAGTTAGATGTATCTCAGTTCCTTTGGGGCTTCGGAGGCAGGGAGAAGACCCAGAACTGTGTCCATTCTAAAATGTTATGTGTCAGGGTAAGATAATGGTTAAAGACTTACCTAAAGGGCACTTTGTGGGACGCGGAAGTTTCAGGGTTGCAATGCTCCATGTATTTACTCCATTTCATTGACCTGCTACATTACTTAACATACTCCACAGGAGGTTGCATGTGTAATAAAATCTGCATTGAGAGCCACAATGGATAAAAAATGAATGGATGAAAATGCTCTTCAAAGATTCCTTCCAGACATATTAGCTCCCATATGATGATGATAAAGAGGTACATTCTGATACAAACCAATGTCTTGGTCTCTTTGGATATGTTTTTGCATAAATTCAAAAGAAACCTCCTACAATTACACACACTCCTTTTGAGGAAACAGAACAAGGTTCCCATAGTTAAAGCAGATCATTTTCTTTCCCAGGAATATATTGTCTTCAACAAATAACTTCAGTATTTCACAAAAAGATCTAATTTTACTAGATTTATTTAGCAATGTTTGCACATTGATGCAGTTCATTTGGATTTAGGGGTCATGTGATTCAGAATATTTCTTTGTTTGATCACAGTAGGAAAAATCAGCTCAAATATATGTACAGTATGTGTGTCTCCACTGATCAAGGGCGTAACTTTGGTTTGAACATTGGGGGGCTTGAGGTCCTCACCCATTTAGGTGGAGACATGATTATTGGGGGGGTTGTATTAGCCAGTTTTGATTATTGGAGGGGTTACGACCCCCCCATCCCCCCCGTAATTTACGCCCATGCCACTGATATTTAGGGAAATTAATTATTAATTAACTTGGGCGTATGGTTTGGAATTTGGGCCAGTGGTTTGGAACCTTGAACATCATTGAAGATGTTTCTCCCAGTTTCAGAGTGATGGTTCTTCCTCTGATTTTAGCTTTAGTGACTAGGAGAGATTTCCTTCATCTGACTCATGCCATCTAAATGTCAAATGTTGCCAAGTAAGGAACTAATATGCCTACATTTAATTATTAAGATGTTGTACATCTGGGCTCCAGACAAAATTTTCCAGTGGTAGCACTAGTACTACCAACTATCCCAGTTAGTCGCACCAGCACCTAAATTTCTGTATTGATGAAAAATTTGGACTCAACACTTGATACAGTCAGCCCTTCAGGGTTAGGGGCAGCAGATCTCTGTGTATGTGACAATTTGCAAGTAATATTTGGGCAATCATAACCTAGCCATACAGTAGCATACTAGCCATAACAGTCTGCTAGTGTGAACAATAACAAAGAGTCTCCAACCAATTTCTAAACAATCAGTACTGGACATCGTTCGACAAGCCTGCTCCAGCCTGTTACTGGAGATCTACAGGCAGCTGTGGAGTGACAAACCGGGAGAGGTGGCAGTTCCTCGGTGAGGCCGGCTTGGGACCACAGCCTTCAGGAGGAGAAGCTTATTTTCTGGGAGTGCTTAATCCAAAACCAACATTAAATCTGTAGGCATCATAACTGTGGCCAGTGTTTCTCTGTGGATACAGCAGTGGACAGCTGCAACGTCTTTTTCACGACTCCAGTGAGTTTCCCCACCATAGCCCAAGTTCTTTCAGTGCTTAGTCCCACACACTTAGTCCAGTTTATTTCATTAGAAAGCTGGAGTAGGTGAGGGTAAAAGTTTGCTAAAAAATCTTTATTTCTCCATTATATATCTGAGAAATGCAAGGAAATCGACAACCTTACAACGTCTGTTGCTCATCAATCTGGAGAGCACAGAAACGGCTTACTCTGTTCACAAGCTGCTTCAACACATCTTCAACCATATCGTCAATACTGCACATTACTGAGTTATCAGAAAAAGTTATTTAGCTGCTTTCTCACTAATCATCGCACTGACCATCTCTTTGGCAGCAGGTGAAATGAAATCCTCCCCTGTGGCTTGTGGCTTCCTAGCATTCGTGATCAGCTTTACAACTCGGTAGGACACCTCCACTGCCTTGGCGTTTTCACTCCCAGTAACGCATGTTGATTCAATTGCTTTCCTAGGTCTCAGATGCTCTCTCAGCTTCTTTCAAAGAAATTCTCAAGGCTTGGATGAATATTGTCTGTGCCTAGTTTCGAAAAAACATTGCATGATCATTTTAAACTTGCTAAATTGAAAATGCTAAGCTTTTTATTTATGTATTGTAAATGACCTCCCACGACCCAACTGCAGTACCTTCATGGCCCACCAGGGAGCTGCAACACTTTGGGAGATGCTGATCTGCAGTGTCTGAATTCAGGTGCTGCATCCTTGTCTACGTAGCCTTTGCAGGCTGCATCCTCCGAAGGTCAATCCAAGAACCTTGTGAAATGAGGCGGTCTGAACTGCAGATAATATCATATTTGCATCAACAGCCCCCCCCCATTGACAAATTAGAAAAACGGAACCAGAAATTAGAGTGATATATATATGATATGTCCGTCTTGGATGAGATTTTGGAGATGCGTCACAGCCAGGGATAGGCTCCGGACCCCCTGTGACCCAACAGGATAAGCAGTTTCAGAAAATGTATGTAAATGTAAAAGTCTTTTAGCATTTGATATTATGATATACAGTATATCATGCACTACACCCAATTTTAAGTGCTTCTTATGTTAGCAATTTTGAAACATGATAAGCATAATATCATCAGCTGCTCGAGTAAGCTGACACCCAAAACATACATTTTAAATACACTTGTCAGCTGCCATTTGACTAGTTATCACCATATTCTCTAAAAAAAAAAAATGCGCCCACCTTCATAATGAGACAAACTTGCTGTGCTGTGATGCATTTGGTTTTCAAATGCAGCCTTAGAAGCATACAGTCTCTGGCTGTGTCGAAATTCAGGAGCTGCATCCTTCAAAGAACTTGGCCTATGTAGCTTTTGGATCTTGAGTCCTGGGCAAAGAATAACACTTTTCTTGGCTGCATTTGAAGGAGCCTTTGAAACAGGACAGCCTTGTCGCACTGCTGTGACACATCTGAATGCAGCCTTAGAAGAATTCGGACACAGCCCCTGAATTCAGACACAGCCTCAAAGGACGTCATTGGTACAGGTAGCATGCATCCAGTAAGCCTGCAAAGGAAGCCATCGTAGATTTGGGAAGCGTGTGTTACTGCTCTAGCTACACATAGAATACGCAGATCTGTGCTGGAAACGATCTGGAGGAACAGCTGAGAAGAATCACGGGGTTGGGTGTTGCTGGATATGAGCAATGGGCTGTAAATGATATATGATGTGTGACAGCTTCTACAGCTCCTGCCAAAATGGAATTCAGCCTAACAAGTGCAAAGACCGTCTGCTGTTGGGGTTTTTAATGTTTTTTGAGGCGATTAAACCAATAGATGTCAATGTGACACAGTGCTGGCTCAGGAGTTACCAACTGACCACACAAGTCCCTGACTCCCTGTTTGTGGGTTTGATTCCCTCCCACAGCTGTGTGGGTGGGGTTTGCATAATTCTCCTATATGTACTTGAGTTTCCTTCTACATGTAGCGCCCCCATGCCCCGGCGAGGGGCATGTCAACTAAAATGTACTTTATCTTCCTACGGGGCGCCCTGAGTTCTTTTACATTATTTATATACAATGGTTTAAGTTATAAGGTTTGGAGTGTTAATTCCCAATTTATATGACTGTCTACGCCCCCTCATCCTCCAAGAATACTTCCCAGGAAA
>JAODKL010000036.1:3081178-3103332 GCA_026780765.1 Petrocephalus schoutedeni | reverse complement strand
ACCTGGATGTTGGATGGGATCTTCTAGGTCTAAGAGATAGGTGGACAGGGATGGGTCTGAGGCACATGTCTGTAGTGATGGTGTGGGTTCTTTTACTGGAGTAATGGAGTAATGACAATTATCAAATGACAAACTCACCTAAAAGTGTCATAATTGTCAAATGTGCAACCTAACCATGTATTCTATATGTTGATGGCAATAAGAAGTATGCACATTTAAGTGGAATTATAAATTAATAAACGTAAATTAGCCAAGGTTTGAACCTAAAATGAGATGCCATGTTTGGTATCAAACTGATGGTAAAATCCATTTGAATGTGAATCCAGTGATAGATTATTATACAATTGGATCTATCCAAAGTTTAACTCACTTAACTAGAAACAATGCTAAAGTTGGCCTGAGACAAACCTTAAATCCATGGGGTCACTCCCGCAGACTGCCACCGGCCCCTTGGATTTAGGTGCCATTCCTATTGGGTACATGTCGAACTCTGGGTCATCCATATTCATGGACCCTTGGGCCATAAAAACCCCACGCCCAGAGAATCGGACGGAAGAAGCCCCTCCAAGAAAAAAACGGGTGAAGCTACGTGTGAAGAAGATAAATCTGCCACCAAAACTCCAAAGCCTCTTCGCTGCAAGCTTCAGAGCAAGACAAAGCTTCATCCCTCATCACCGCTACAACCACATAAACTTACCTTCAGTTCTTCCCCATTTAACTGGTTCCGACTGATCTGTTGTGTAATTTGGGTTGCCTGTTTAAATCCTAGGCTTGCCTTTTCAGAACAGTATTTACAGTTATATCTGATCACCATCCGTTTTGCTTAATTTCAGTTTGTATGTATTATGTTATGTGTAATGTCGGTCCTGTTTTAGCTGTAGCATTAGAAATAAACGCATGCTTTTCACCTTTTAAATCTCACTCTCTTTGAAGTGATCACAATAGGTCACTTTATTGGTGCAAAACCGCTACTACGCTGTTCAGTCCCAATCGCATTCTCAAGTATCACGAGACTCTCTCTTCGGCCAAGGGTTACAGAGGTTAGGTTACAGAGTAAAACTGTTTGATGGACAAGCAGCCTATCTCAGACTAAGTAGCGATACTATATGAGTGGATTCCACTCACAGTCTCGACTTAAATCGTCCAGAGGTCTTGTTCACCAATAATCTACCTGTCTATTGAATAAGTCAATTTTCTAATCACCTTCATGATTTAGCCACTCTCTGTGACTATGGTGGAGAAGATTATTATAACATCATGTCAACATAATGTATGCCATTATGACCACAATGGGAGAAATTTTCTGTGATTTATTAATGCAATAATAAGACAAACTTAACAAATGTCGAATAAAGTCACACAAGACTTTAATATAGTGGATAGTCAGGTTTTGGAGGAAATGGCTCCTTTGAAAAATATAGTACTCAAAACCACCAGCCATTCTTCGTGGTTTAATGATCACACATGTCATCACAAACTGGAGTGCCACAGATTAGAGTGAAAAACGAAATCTATGGGGTCAGAAGTGTTCAAGTTGGCATAATCCAACAGCCTGCAACAATACAAGCAAGCCCTATATAGGGCTCATTCAGCCTTTTAAAGAAGTGGCTGAACCTCTGCTACCCAGTAATATTGGCTGTAAACATTTTATGGACTTTTTATGAAATTAACAAGATGAGACTTCAAACATGTTAAAAAGTCTCAAAAATAAGTCTGAGAATTCTAAAAGAATCTGGCAAGCTATATAACTGGCATAATGGATGCATCCCTGTCTTCAGGTGATGTGTCTGACTATTTTAAAGTCGCAAGAACTCAAATACACACCTATCTCTAATGAAACATTTTTGTCCAGAGTTTTGGAGAAAATATTTGCTGCTCAACTGCAGTCTTACATTGGAGACACACAATATGCTGGATATATTCCAGATAGGCTTCTGTCAGCGACTCTGCTTTAGAGGCAGATGGTAAGCGGCTTTAGGGGCAGACGGTGGTGTAATGGTTAGGGACACGACTACATAATTGAAAGGTTGCTGATTCGAGTCCCTGACCTGCAAACACGAGCAAGTACTACTCCCCAGGCACTCAAGTAGCTACCCACTGCTATGTCACATGGGTAAAATGCAGAGGACACATTTCATTGCTGTGGTGTGTCATCAATGATGATTAATCGTCTTTCACATAAAGTCATAAATGACATAACAATGGCTGATGATGTAACTGTGCTTATGTTTCTGGACCTTAGTGTAACATTCAACATGGTTGACCTTCCTACTCTATTTCATTGATTTTAATAGCATTTTTCATGCTTTTCAACAGCTGCCTAACAGCTGTCAGAATCAGAATCAGAATCGGGGTTTATTGCCAAGTACGTATGCTGGGTTGTGTGGAGTGATGATGAAGTGGTTTAAATACTATTTGACCAATCAATATCAATGTTCAAGTGTTAAAAAACTGCACTCCAGTGCAGTTCACTGGTCCAATTTGATGTCCCATAGGGATCAGTACTCGATCCTTTATTCTATTCTCTCTACCATTAGCGAATATGATGAGAAAACATAATGTTAATTATTACTCATATGGCAACGACACGCAGATATACATTTCAGTAACACCTCCTGGCACCTCATCTCCTGTCGCTTTACCTAATTGTTTTTCAGACAGACAGAGTTCATTGATCCTGAAGGAAATTTAAGCATCCAATATGAACATATAAAACTCCACAATGCAAAATAATAATAGGAAGAAGAATAAAGAATAATAAGACAAAACTGGCAATAGTAACAATTATTAAGAATAATAACACTGGATCACAAGAAAATAATTTCTGCCTGGTACTTCGTCTAATACATGTGTCCTACACTAAATCCATTGTGCTGAGGTCAAAACTGAAGGCATATTTTGTTGGTCACGTCCGGTTCTCAAGTTATGCATGCAGGAGTGAAAAAATTACAAAAATACTATACATAATAAAAGTTTGCCTTATGACTGTGTGATATTTGAAAAATGTATTCATTGCAACAAAACCACAAACAGAAGTTCACCAAGATATACTGTTCAAGAGTGCTATAGGCAGTCCATTGTTGCCCGCTGCAGAAACCAACAGTAGTTGCCTACTGTGTTTGGGTTACAGTGGCCTGTGACCCGTCTTGACTTAAATTGAGCTGAAATCAGCTCACCGACATGCCTATACCCACACAGCACATGACGGCAAGCCATACACTTGGCGTGAGCCATGTGCAAGTTGTGCGAGGGCGGCCCTAAATCTCGCCTGACATCGTGTGCTCTGTGGGAATGTGCACAGATGATGCAGAAGCATGAATGCAAGCAGGACAAATATTTCAAACGAGGCAATAGTGGACACACATGTGACATGTTACATCTACCTGGCTCCTCGTAGAGCAACATGAAGGGGGAAACCAGACACAAACTGTTTCAGCCAATTTTTGTTTATTAACTACACAAGAGAGCAGCACATCACACAAAGATTCCAAAGCACCCAAGTTAAATACCCAAAAATGAGGAATGGCCTGGAAAAAGGAAGGAGAGAAATCAGCAAGGCAGCACAGGTCACAGTCAAACCAGTTTTCAAACTCAACCCCCCAGCATTCTGCTACAGGACCAATATATTGTGGAATGGTTTTCCAGCCTATGTTCAGGATGCGGAATCAGTGTCGGTCTTTAAATCTTGACTGATGTGCTTGACCATTAGTGTGTCTATGCATGTTATGACCACCAATGCTGTCTACCTTCCTTCTCACATGTCTGTATGGTAGCAAAGGTTGGGCACCATCTGAGCCAGAGTGCTGATTCTGTCCCAGGGCAGCATGACATCACAGGTGTGATGTATGCACCATCACAACCTGGGTGCAGCCTTCAATCTGCCAACTCTCACAGGCTGGCATGGAGAATTGACGCATTGACGGACTGTGACTTTGACCATGATTACAGCTAACACCTTGCTTTTAGCAAGCAGGCCCATTCTCTCTTTTTTCCTCTTTTTGTTCTTTTCTTTCTTTGTCTTCTCTTTTCCCTGTTTTTGTATTATTCTCTATAAATTGTTGTGATAAATTCTCTATACTTGCTATATAAAAATTAATTGAATTAAACTGAAACTCCCCATACACACCATGATGATGTTGTTATTACTAACAACAATTATTATAATAATTATAATTGGTGTTGTTCTTATTGTTGTTCTTTCATGCCTTTCTGTTCTTTCATGCCTTTATCCAAAAGGCATAAATAGCTACACACGTTATCTGTATAGACAGACAGTAAGATGCATACTGTTAGGTACAGCTGGAAGGCTTCCGTCGAGGTTTGAGCCAACATCCATTTGGTCAGACGTCAAGTTCCATAGCTGAAAGAGCTAGTATAATTGTAAAGTATTGTCAAGTAAGAATGGTTTATGTCATTCCAGGAAAACAAAGCTAACATTGGATGATTTCCTAGATCTAGATGTAGATTGAAAGTCTATTAAGCTCACTCTGTTTCAAGGGCTTTGTCCTAGAATTTCTTTTAGTGGCATTTTAGTTGTTTATATTTGAATTAAAATTGCTGGAAAATAAAAGTGGTTCATCATAATAAGGAAAAGCTGTATGCCTCTGCAGACTGGTATTTTTAGGCCAGTAGGAGCCTTTTTGTTAAGCCATTTCAATGTTTAATTTTAATGCAAAACACTTTTACTAAATTTGTTGTTAATCTCTCATCGTCTGACTCTCACACAGGTTTTGTTCAACATGCATGAAAATGTCAACCCGGACTTAATGAATGATCAGAACGGTCAGTAATCATGTCGGTGGCTAATATAACTCTGTGTGCCAACAGGTCATTAATTACTTTATATTGGCCCATGGTAATAAAATTGCAAATCAATAATAATTTGTATAAATACTGCTGATACATAGAGTACATTGTAGCTAAAATTACTGCAGTGAGTTTGGAATGCTTAGCAGAAGACATGGAACATTTACTTCATGGCCAAGCTGTATAAACACAGCTTGCTTATGGCTATATTTAATGGCACTTAAATACACAGATTTAAGTGCACAAAATCTGTTTAAATTCACTACAGTATGTAAACATAAGACTTGAATTTCTCCTGTGTTTCTACACCAGCATCAATTGGAAAATTTCAATCAGAAGTGAAGTGTAAAAGAAACTGACCCAAACATCAGTTGGTGAGAGGTGGCATTGCTACTGAGTGGGGAGCCACACACTGATATTGTCACTCCAGAGAAAATGTTTCCACTGCTCAAGAGCCCAGTGGGGGCGTGCTTTACACCACTCCATCTGATGCTTGATGCACTTGGTGATGTGAGGCTTGCAAGCAGCTGCTCAGCCATGGAAGCCCATTCCATGAACCGTCAAATGCACAGTTGTTTTGCTAGTATTAATGCCAGAAGAAGTTTGGAACTGTGCAATAATTGTGTAAACAGAGCTATGAAAGCTTTTATGCACCATGCAACCACTTACAGTTGACTTGTAGGGAAGAAATTATACAAACTGACTTATTGCAAAGGTGGCATCCTATGACAGTACCATGCTTAAATTCTCTGAGCTCTTCAGAATGACACATTCCATCAAAAATGTCTGTAAACTTTACTGCATGTCAAGGTACTTGTTTTTCTACTCCAGCGGTAATGGGTCTGAATGAAACAACTGCATTCAAAGTGCATTCTTTGATTAGTAGACACCACTGTACACTTGAAGATATTATTAATGTTGTGGTAAACAACATATTTGCAATTAATGGATTTTGCCCCCATATAAATGTTTAATTGAACACCAGATTTATGATCCGGAGCACAAATTAACAGTTTTATATAGAAAAAGGAAAAAATCCTTGTGCTGCATGCCTCCAGAACCAGGCTGCTGGATAACTGCAAAAACATTTCCTGCTGATGATATCTCTCACCTTCAAACAGCACTAGATACCCACCCATCCATCCATCCATTATCTACCGCTTTTCCAAGCCAGGTCACGGGGGCAGCAGCCTAAGCAGGGAAACCCAGACTTCCCTCCCCCCGGCTACTTCGTCAGGCTCTTCCAGGGGAATCCCGAGGCGTTCACAGGCCAGCCGAGAGACATAGTCTCTCCAGCGTGTCCTGGGTATTCCCCGGGGCCTCCTCCCAGTGGGACATGCCCGGAACAGCTCACCAGGGAGGCATCCAGGAGGCATCCTGACCAGATGCCCGAGCCACCTCATTTGGCTCTTCTCGATGTGGAGGAGCAGCAGCTCTACTCTGAGTCCCCCCCAAATGACTGAGCTTCTTACCCTGTCTCTAAGGGAGAGCCCAGCCGCACTGAGGAGGAGACTCATTTTGGCCGCTTGTATTAGCGATCTTGTTTATTCGGTCACTACCCACAGCTCATGACCATAGGTGTGGGTAGGAATGTAGATCAACTGGTAAATCAAGAGCTTTGCCTTTTGGCTCAGCTCCTTCTTCACCATGACAAAACAATGCAGCGCCCGCATCACTGCTGATGCTGCACCGATCTGCCTATTGATCTCCCGCTCCATCCTTCCCTCACTCGTGAACAAGACCCCGAGATACTTAAACTCCTCCACTTGGGGAAGGACCCCCTTCCTGACCCGGAGAGAGCACTCCAACCTTTTCTGGCTGAGGACTGTGGTGTTCGGAAACTGCCAAAACAGTTCCAGGACGTTTTTTGCATTTATTGCTGTCGATCAGTATAGCTGTACACGCTCCCGAAGGTCTATCTGCGCGCTCTATTTAAGCACCAATCACAACACACCACGTACATTGTGGGCATTACCTTCCCGTAAAGTACAGGGGTGCTTTACCCATCTTGGTGTGCCATACACCACAAGGACCATGGCCTCGGATTTGGAGGTGCTGATTCTCATCCCAGCCACTTCACACTCGGATGCAAACTGTTCCAGTGAGAGCTGAAGGTCACGGTCTGATGAAGCCAACAGAACCACTAATCCTGAGGTCACCGAAATGGACACCCTCAACACCTTGGCTGCGCCTAGAAACTCGGTCCATAAAAGTTATGAACAGAATCTGTGACAAAGGGCAGCCTTGGCAGAGTCCAACCCTCACCGGAAACGAGTCTGACTTACTGCCGACAATGTGGACCAAGCTCTGACACCGGTCGTACAGGAACCGAACAGCCCTTATAAGGGGACCCAGCACCCCATACTCCCGGAGCACTCCCTACAGGGCTCCCCGAGGGACACGGTCGAATGCCTTCTCCAAGTCCACAAAGCACATGTAGACTGGTTGGGCAAACTCCCACGCACCCTCCAGGGCCCAGCTGAGAGTATAAAGTTGGTCTACTATTCCACGGCCAGGACAAAAACCACACTGCTTCCAGAATCCGAGGTTCGACAATCTGACGGATCCTCCTCTCCAGGACCCCCAAATAGACCTTACCAGGGAGGCTGAGGAGTGTGATCCCCCTATAGTTGGAACGCACCCTCCGGTCCCCTTTCTTAAAGAGGGTGACCACCACCCCAGTCTGTCAGTCAAGAGGCACTGTCTCCGATATCCATGCGATGCTGCAGATGCATGTCAATCAGGACAGCCCTACACCATCCAGAGCCTTGAGGAACTCTGGGCGGATCTTATCCACCCCTGGGGCTGGGCACTGAGGAGCTTTTTAACCACCTCAGCGACCTCAGCCCCAGAGATAGGGGAGTCCACCTCCAAGTCCCCAGACTCAGCTTCCTCATTGGAAGGCGTGTCAGTGGGATTGAGGAGGTCTTCGAAGTATTCCTTCCACCGACCCACAACATCCCTAGTTAAGGTCAGCAGTGCCCCATCTCCACCATAAACAGTGTTGATGCCGCACTGAGCCACCCTGAGCTGCCAGATGATGGACCAGAATCTTTTTGAAGTTGTCCGAAAGTCGTTCTCCATGGCCTCACCGAACTTCTCCCATACTTGAGTTTTTGCCTCAGCAACCGCCGAAGCCGCATTCCGGTTGGCCCGCCGGTACCCACCAGCTGCCTCTGGAGTCCCAAAAGCCAAAAAGGCCCGATAGGAGTCCTTCTTCAGCTTAACAGCATCCCTCACCGCCGGTGTCCACCAGTGGGTGTGGGGATTACTGCCACTACAGGCACCGACCACCTGCTCTGGTCAACCACTTCCCCAACATGGCCCATTCAGACTCAATGTCCCCCGCCTCCCCCGGGACGTGGGCAAAGTTCTGCCGGAGGTAGGAGTTGAAGCTCCTTCAGACAGGGATTCCGCCAGATGTTCCCAGCAGACCTTCACTATACACTTAGGCCTGCCAGGCCTTACTGGCTTCCTCCCTCACCAGCGGAACCAACCCACCACTAGGTGGTGATCAGTTGCCAGCTCTGCCCCTCTCCTCAGCCGAGTGTCCAACACATGCAGTCCAATAAGTCCAATAACAAAACACCGCTCGGGTTCAGATTGGGGGGGGGCGTTCCTCCCAATCACGCCACTCCACTGTTGGTGCCCATTTGAGCATTGAAGTCCCCCAGCAGAACAAGACACCCCTTCCAAGGACTCCAAAAAGGGTGGGTATTCTGAACTGCCATTTGGCGCATAAGCGCAAACCACAGTCAGGACCCGTCCCCCCGCCCAGAGGCGAAGGAAGGCTACACTCTTGTCCACCAGGGTAAACCCCAGTGTACAGAAGCCCAGCCAGGGGGCAATAAGTATGCCTACTCCTACTCGCTGCCTCTCCCCGCGAGCAACTCCAAAGTGGAAGCGGGTCCAACCCTCCTCAAGGAGACTGGTTCCTGAGCCCAAGCCATGCATCGAGGTGAGCCTGACTATATCTAGTCGGAACCTCACAACCTCACGCGCCAGCTCAGGCTCCTTCCCCACCAGAGAGGTGACATTCCATGTCCCTAGAGCTAGCTTCTGCAGCCAAGGATCAGACTGCCAAGGTCCCCGCCTTCGGCCACCGCCCAGCACTAAATACTTGGAAGTTAAATTGCAGACAGAACCACTTATCTGAGCTCACCTAGCTTAATTAATAATACCATTTTTAAGGTAAATTCATTTGTGTGTCACTTTGTTTGAACAATAGCTAATAATGTATGTTAAAGAAAACTAAAATACTGGCTTGATGTGACTTGAGTGACTGTTCTTCATCATCCACCTTTAAATCTGACTTAAAGACATTCCTATTTAATGAACATCTCTCTTCCTGAACTGCATAATGTTTTTGCCATAGTAAAACATCTTTGGGTTTGTGAAAAGTGCTAAATAAATGCAATTTATTATATTATTATTAGTAGCATTATTAATTAAAAAAAATGAACACAAGGAGAATATGCAAACTCCACACACATATAGAGTGGAGGTGGGATTCATACCCTAGTCCTGGACGTGTGAGGAAAAAGTGGAAAACGTTGAAAATTGGTGCCAACAATGTGTGATTATGCGTTTATTCACTTGGGCAAGCTGCAATAAAGCTACCATAGTAGAGAGAGGAGAATCAAGTTTATTGGCTAAGGATAATCATACAGAGAATCTTTCAATGTCTCTCATACACACAGCAGATACATACACAGTTAGAACAAGATAATGGTCAACTACAGTCTGATTGATATATACAACATGCTTGTGTGGTTGCAGTATTAGTAGCATTGATGGTTCACGTGATGGAGCTCATGACTATAGCACAGTGTTTCCCAATCCGGTCTTTGGGGACCCACAGTCGGTCCATATTTTTACTCACTCCCAAGTCCCTGCCAGAGAGGGAGCAAAAACGTGGACTGCCTGTGGGTCCTCGAGGACCGGACTGGGAAACACTGCTATAGAAGCATAAAGTTGGAAATCCTTATGTTTCTGGTTTGATTTCAGCTCGAAAGACCATGGATTTGAGGGGTGGTGTCTACCTCAGTGGGTTAGGACACCTTGCCTCTCAGAAGGTCATCAGCTCAAATTGCATGGCCTGCAAAGAAATTTCCCCCTTTAACCATGAGTTGCTCCAGGGATTGTCTGACCCCACTTTCTCAATGTACATTGCTATCATTAAAACCATTTGTGAAATAAAAGAGGAAAATCTGTCAGAAGACAAACTCCCATGGTGATCGAAGGGGGAAAATTAAAAAGTTTTTAGGTAGTTCCAGCTAAGAGCAGGGGCCTGTGTCACTTAGCCGAATAACTTGCTGGATTTAAGTTGCCCCAGTTTAAGTGGACTTTATCTTTGTTCACTTACATTTAGCCCAGACTACTTTCAATCTAATAAGTTATCCAGCTAAACCAGAAATCCCACTTCGTGATACAGGCCCCAGGAGTGGGATGGTGCTGATCAGACTACTTAGACAGCCTGTGGTCATTCAGGCAATCAGCTTGTGGTGTCACTGCATCCTCCAAATTCATTACTAACAATACTTGGTGACACTGTTCCTAAAATATTTATGATCTTTTCTGCCAGGTTGCCTATGAGAAGACAGAATTGCACTACATCATTGTCTGCAATGCTGAATTAACATAATGATCATGCACCCACTATGGCCATCATAATGCAGAAATTACATAAGAATGAACCTTTTTTCTGTTGTGATTGCAATTAAATTTTCCAACATCATGAAACCATGCGAGCATCAGGTTATTGTATAACTATACTGTAACTCTGACTTTAATTAAGAGATGCAGCCACAGTTAAAAATTGCCGCAGTCATGTCATTCTTAATCACCCAGCCAGAGACGTCAAGTATACAGATTAGCATCCCTAATTTTAATCAAGACGGAAATAAAACGGAATCGACTCATCATTTAAATAGTCAACTGATACTCCACTGCTACACGGATTCATACAAGTATTACAGATTTAATAATCGGAATGATTTGCTTTTTACAGTCATTTAGGTTAAATCTGTGTCTCTTAACTTGTTTGGAAATGATTATCTTCAATTAAGAAAACACTTAACAATCTGGGGTGCGTTTCCCAAAAGCATAGTTGCTAACTACGTTAGCAGCTTACATAGTTGGACCCATGCAACTGAATTAATCCAACTATGTAAGCTGCTAACGGGAGCTTTTGGGAAACGCACCCCTGGTCATGAATCATTATTCCTGCAAACAGAAAGGAAATAGGGACGCCATGTAAGGGAATCAGAGCATCTGATTGATTTATGCTCTACAAAGACGAGTCGCTTAAAGCATGCATGTGTAACCTTAACAAACATATGACACAGGAGCCATGAAATATCTCTTGTATTTTTTAAAATCCCTTGACACGTCCTGGGGCAAAACATTTAAGATGATTAAATCTATAGTGAGCTGTAGCCGGCGTCCCGGGTACCGTGACGTCACGCAGAAACGGAACGGGGCAGGACAATTATGGAAATGAAGAAGGGGGGTAAATCTATATAAAAAAAAATTAAAAATCATAAACTGCATAAATTGCTGGAAATACCCTATGTGGCAGGTACAATGCGCATTTCACATATATCTAATACAGGGTGGTTTCCATTTTAAACTCTTATGTCTAGTTTGTCCTCCGTCGGAAAGTGTAAGCATCCACATTTTATGAGTGGTGCGCCGCCGCACTTGAATCCGTTTCATTGTAGGGGAGAAAACACATTGTTGGGGGTCGAGATTTTGAATCGTGTCGCAGTCTAGGTCCTCGTATTTTTGATCTGCATTTATTTCGGTAAGTCCTCCCCATGATCGGTTTCTTTTTTGTTAAAAAATGCATTGCTCATCTCTTGGGCTTACACACTGATGCACACCCTTTTGGGTGCCGTTTATGGGGCGATAGCAAGCGTGCTTCCCTTCGTGGCAGGCGGTATAACTTCACGGCCTAAATTAAGGGGGAATGCATCTGCGGATGTGCATGCAATAATATCGCTCTTTGATTCTGCATACCCTCTTTCCAGTGTTGGTAGGAACAGATAGCGGATTTGTGATGTTACGATGCAGATGTTCGCGGAAATAGCGAATCGGGTACTTAATCAGACACCGTGCAAGAGCAGCGGCCCTGGCTTCTTTTGGCGGCTCCTCTCCCTTTGTAACCCGCGCTGTTCCAGGGTCGGTGCCCCCGCTGTCTAGGTCTCGGTGTGTCGGGTCCAATTAGCCCATGTGGTTCCCGCTGCCTCCTTTTAAAAGAACTCTCCCGATTGCTTACCCAGTATGTTAAGCTTAGTGGTGTCAAAATGGCTGCGTGACTCACCGTGGCTGCCCTTCTTTGTGTTTGTGTTGCATTTTAAGCTCAGACCGCGACGCACTCACAGGGGCTCATTAGACCTGCAGCTTTGAAAATGGGGGGCCTGAGCATCTTTTCTGGACTTGTCTATAACGAGGCTTGTTGCAAGGTCTCCCTTAATAGGATCGAGGGCTGCGATGTGTCAGACGGTCCGGGGCTGCGCGCTGACGGCCAGCCATGTGTGCGGTGCCCTCGGCTTTTACTTAAAATTTAAAAGCGTATATAGGTTTAAGCTGGCACACGTCGGAAATGATACATATATTATGGACGAAGTATGTAAAAATTAAATGTTTTTGTGTTCGTCTTCCTTTTTTAAAACCTAAAATGGGTTCACGCGTCCAGCTGGCGCCGATGCATTCTGGGAAATGTAGTCCCACTGACTTCACGTGCCAGACTGGACCTGAGTGCTTCTGGGGGATGTAGTCCAGCTCCTCTCGTGATGGCAGCAGGCTGATTGCTGCCATATTGAATGTGATGTTGGCATGTAAAAGCATGCATGGGGTAGTCACGGAATCGTAGAGTAAATTTGAAATGTATAGTTCTTTATACTTTGTGTTTCTTAACGTGACAAATGTAACATCCCTGTTATCCACAGGGTGTCTTTTATGAATAATCAAAAGCAGCAAAAGCCAACGCTAACCGGCCAGCGTTTTAAAACTAGGAAAAGAGGTAGGTAGTCTGAAGTTTTTGTCCTAAACCATGGGTGTCCAGTCTTATCCGCAAAGGGCCGTTGTGTATGCCCGGTTTTCAGGATAACCTTTTTACGTCAGCTGTTCAAGCCCAGGTGTGAGGATGCTTCAGCCAATCAGTCCTCCAATTAGTAATCTAATTAAGGAGTTACAGTGAAAACCTGCATACATAATGGCCCTTTGTGGATGAGATTAGACACCCCTGTCTTAAACAATTCAAATTTCGCATCATTTTCCAAAATTTGTTTTGCAGAAACGGAGCAGTGGTTCTGTGTGCAAATAGTCTTATGAAGACGTTTCTAACCGAATGTTTTTTTTATTATAATTTATTTTAATCCTGTAGATGAAAAGGAGAGATTTGACCCTACACAGTTTCAGGAAAGTATTGTACAAGGTCTGAATCAAACTGGCACTGATCTGGAAGCGGTAGCAAAGTTCCTTGATGCCTCTGGTGCCAAGCTTGACTACCGTCGCTATGCAGAGACACTCTTTGACATCCTGGTGGCTGGTGGCATGCTGGGTAAGCGTGACGAACATCCATCATTTAAACAGTCCAGGCTGATGTCTCATTTGTTCCTTCCAATTTATTTAGACACTGAAATTCTGCTGCTTTTTTCCCTTCTGCTCAGCCCCAGGGGGGACACTGTCCGATGACATGACTCGCACGGAGTTCTGTCTCTTTAAAGCACAGGAAGACCTGGAGACCATGCAGGCGTATGCTCAGGTGCGCTTCTTGCATCAGCGTGCACCTTTAAGATTTAAAATGTCGCATTTCAGCTGGCCCTGATTTCTCTTCTATTTTTTAGGTTTTTAACAAACTTATCAGGCGCTACAAGTACCTGGAGAAAGGTTTTGAAGAAGAGATCAAGAAGGTGAGTGAGTTTTTACAATAAGTGACATTTTTATGAATGCAACTGGTTTTCAGTACCTTTTTGGTGAAATGTCGCCTTCACTATGGGTGGCAGTAGCTTCCAGTGCCACAACATAGGGATGTCTGCTGAAGAGATGTTTGTCCCCCCCAGCTTCTCCTGTTCCTGAAGGGTTTCACTGAGTCGGAGCGTAACAAGCTGGCCATGCTCACAGGCATCCTCCTAGCTAACGGGAGCATATCGGGTTCCATCCTGAGCAGCCTCTTCAACGAGAACCTCGTCAAGGAAGGTAGGCATTGACATCTCTAGCCTGATGGGTCAGTTAATTTGTTACAAAACTGAGACTAAACCCAGATGGATTATGAAAGCTACTTTGGGGAAGTATAGGGTATAAGCAGCAAAATATGGTAGAATCTGTGTAATACTGCCTGTGTTGATACATTTAGGGTTGAATGAATTCTCTCCGTTTTCTGTCCAGAAATATTTTTATCAAAGTGTTTCAAGGATCTCCTACTTGTTTCCAGGTGTGTCTGCAGCCTTTGCTGTTAAATTGTTTAAATCATGGATAAACGAGAAGGACATTAACTCCGTCGCTGCCAGTCTCCGGAAAGTCGGAATGGACAACCGACTGATGGTAACCGTGGCGACCTGAAGGTCCCTTTCTGGTTGGTTGGCCATTTTTACCATTCCCGGTGATCTCACACCCAGATCCCTCTTCTCTCCTGCAGGAACTCTTTCCTGCCAACAAGCGGAGCTGTGAACACTTTTCGAAATACTTCACCGATGCTGGGCTCAAGGAGCTGTCGGACTTTGCCCGGAACCAGCAGTCCATCGGGGCCCGGAAGGAGCTGCAGAAGGAGCTGCAGGAGCAGATGTTACGTGGGGATCCATTCAAAGATGTTAGTCTGGGCCCCTGCTTGCTTTTCAAAGGCTTCTCACAGATGTCCAGCGTTCCAATTTCTGCAGTGTAGCTGAGTAGTTTCCGGTCTTTCGCCCATGTGTGGGAGGTTGTGAGTTTAATCTGCTATCCATGGGATTTAATCATGTGTGAGTGCTTCTCCACTGCATCAGGTAGAGTGCTTTTGGCACTAAAAATTCAGCACTTTCCCTTTTCCAGTGACTTCCAGTTGAGTACCAGTTCCAAAAGTTCCAGCACCCAAAGTACTAACTCATCTGCTGTACTTCACTACTTTTGGGTGGCACTTGCAATTTAGTTATGCAAATAGGCTGTTTTGCAAACACAAAATGTCTGCCATCTTGAAAAGGCATAGTTATTCAGAAAACAATGAATGAAGTTTTAAAAAATAAAAAAATTATAATGGATGTCTCAACAAATGAAGAGACCCAGGCTGTAATTGTGATCTGGTCGGAATAACAGATTCTGTGAGATATTCCACGTATTTGCTATAATATACGTGGTCTCCGTGATATGCGAGAAATATTGGGATATGAAGTAAAAATTCAACATTACTTACGAAGCTGTCTCTGATGATTATGAAAGTGACTGTTTGATTTAGGGAGCGTGTGTTAAGCTCATGCAAAAGCAGCCATGGTAAACTTGGAATTTAGTACATGTTGAAAAAATCAGTGTTGAAAGGAAACTCCTTACTATGCTATCCTATAGCCATTTTTCCCAGTTCAGTGCATAATGTCCCACCTTGGAACGACATCGTCGTAACGAAACACACGTACGCCCTTAGAAAACCTGCAAAAAGTACCATATTTTTTGGTACTTTATTTTTTTTTATTATATATTTTTTTTTTTAAGTACTAAAAGTATGGTGCCTGCTGCAGTGGAAAAGCATCCTGACAGGTCCAGTAGTCACGGCATTGAATTGCTGCTACCCCTACATTCCTCACTTTTTCCTGTTACTTTTTGTTTTGGTTATGATAGTTGTTTATATTCCTCTTAACTGAGATGTAGCTATAATTCAGGAGTCCTGAAACCCCTGAAATTCCCTATTAATAAAACGCATTGTGCTCATTCTTTGAATGTTTTACATTGGCAGATAAAACTGTTTAATTATGTAATGTATCTGTGCTGTAGATCATTGCCTATGTAAAGGAGGAAATGAAGAAGACCAACATCTCTGAGCAGACGATGGTTGGCATTGTGTGGACCAGTGTGATGAGCTCTGTGGAGTGGAACAAGAAGGAGGAGCTGGTCACTGAACAAGCCATCAAACACTTGAAGGTGAAACCCCTTTAATGATGAATTACCCCCCCCCTCCCCACCCCAAGCAAAATAAGTCTGTTTACTTTATTTCACGTGTTTTTCTCAGAATAGTGCCTTTTACTGCCATTATTTAAGGACACATTGTCTAGAAGAATTACTGCTTTGTTAAATGGCCCAGTTGGAAATTCATCCAAGCTATCTGAGGCTCTATTTTATCATAATCTTATTATAATTTTTTTTGTCCTATATCCCATTTAGCAATATAGCCCCCTCCTGAAAGCCTTCACCTCCCAGGGCCTATCAGAACTCACCCTGCTGCTGAAGATCCAGGAGTACTGCTACGACAACATCGACTTCATGAAGGCCTTCCAGAAGATCGTTGTGCTGCTTTATAAAGGCACGTCTCCCAGTCTCCGCCTGCTGCCCCACCGCCGCGTCCCTCTGGCAGCCCTGTTCACGTGGCCTCTTTCATTTTCTCCTGTAGCGGACGTCCTGAGCGAGGAAGCCATTCTAAAGTGGTACAGTGAAGCCCACGTGGCGAAAGGCAAGAGTGTTTTCCTCGAGCAGATGAAAAAATTTGTCGACTGGCTCAAAAATGCTGAAGAAGGTAAGTGCCCGGTTTGTCAGTACTCGGCAATGCCGCCCTGTTAAGTGGCAAGCTAATTATTCAGGATGACTTCCTTTGGTTTCTTCAAGCCTTGTAGTGTGCTCTTTATTGCTATAGGTGGCGCTGTTGGCTTTTGGCCTGTTTTGGAGTTTGTGACTGTGTCTGTATGTTTTCCAGAGTCCGAGTCTGAGGAGGAGGAAGCAGACTGAGACCTCCCGAGATGTTTTTAAGTGCTAGCAGCCAGATCGCTAGAATGTTTTGTTACAAAGTGCTCGTCTTTCCAGTTTTTCTTTCTTCTACTCTACCTCCTACATCCACCCCACCCCCTCCCCCCCCACCCCAACTCTAACATCTAGATGTAATTTTAAGGGCTGCAACTACAGTTAATTTTAACTTACCTTTTTCTAAAGTAAGTTTATATAAAAGTGCTGGTCAGTTCAGCCTCAGCAGCCTCAGTTCAGTTCAGCTTGTCAGTAGAAGTTTGAAGGTTTAAAAGATTTGTTAAGGCGTACAAGTTAACTGTTCCCAGAAGAGTATTAATCTTAATGTGATCTGTCGAGGAAAGATCCTGGGCTTCATTTAAAAATGACATTCCAGCTAATATTTCACTCAAAATGGCTGCCTTTCTTTGAGTTCCTGCCCAGTGGGAAAGCTTCTCTATATCCAATCTTCCCGAGTTTTTTTTTATTTTTTTATTATTATTTGTAATTCCCCCTCTCTTCTTTCCTTTAAAGCCAAAGCCCTCCTTTTTGTAATGTCCTTTATAGCCCTCTCTGTTGCCCTTATTGACTTTTGGATAAAATCCGAGATCTGCAGAAGTGGAGCTGTTGGACCTTAAGCTTCCCACGTGTCTTCTGTAAGATACAGTGCCAGCACATTTCATTTCTGTTTCTTTATCCTGGTCTATCAATCAACTTTTTAAATAAAGAGAATTGAAGGTATTTGTTGTCCTTTTTTTCGGCTTGGTCAGTAAGTCTCGTTCGATTTGATCAATGCGAGTCTTTTAAAGCAAAGTATTGTTACTTCATAAACGTTACCTACACACAGTACATCGAGCCTTACTGTGTATGGGGCTGTGTAGCCAGAGACTACTCACAAAGTCCATGGTAACCTTTGTCTACCATTGAAATTGCTAAGAAAATGCACAGAAGTATCTGAACTGGATATTGGAGCAATGGAAGAAGGTTGCCTGACCCCCTGCATATTTGAACCAGAAGTGTTATCCTTCGTTCACATCTTGCATTGATGAGGCCTGGCTGTCAAACATGCAGTGGGTGGGTCACGGTTTTTCCTTTCTCGGACCACAATATCTTAATACTCATTGCTGATCGTGATGACCTCACAAGCCTTGACATTTTGGGGATGCTCTGACCTGAGATTTTGGCCCTTGTCAAAGTCAGTCATGTCTGGATGTACTTGGTTTACTGCATTCAACATGTCTACTATAGATACCAAATGTTAGCATACCATCCCATTTTTGGTGCGTTATGACTTTCACATACACTGTTATCTTGCTGTTCATGAGATAATTTGCATTTGGGGTGGTCATAACGTTTCATAGTTGTACAAGGTGCTTTATGGGACACTTACAACCAACCTGATCTTGAGTGTTACCAAGTTAGGATTGTTCAGAGAAGGCACAATATACAGTAGTTTGTGTTTATGGAAACAGAGCTGGATAAGAGGCTGTAGAAGATGTTTGGGTGAAAGAATTATATTTGAAAGTAGGGCTGGGCGATATATCGATTTTATATCGCGCATGTGCAGTAATCACCAGGGCTTCATATGACAGGCGAAACATTTGGCCAGATGCCAACTTTTCGGTATTATATGGGCATTTATTTACGTCCACAATTTGTTAAGCAGATTAGTAGTATGGCTAAAATATTAATGAGGCATTTTATGATGGCCAGTGTTAGTAATCAGTATGAATTCGGCATATCCTTACGTTTAATTAACGCATCGGACTTTAAGCTGCAAAAAGTATTGGTACAGCTCCGGTATCTTTTTACCTTGTTTAACCAGATCTCGTCTTTTAAAAGATATCACGGCTGCTGAGCTGTTCCTTTCTTCACCGCCACAACTATAATATATCAAAACAGTATTATGTGGCATGCTCCGTTATCCAAATTTAATCAACATAAAGATACGCCCTCTTTATACAGTTTTGTGTCACAAAACGCACTTCATTAATATTTTAGCCCTACTAATATTCTGCATAAGCAATTGCGGGCGTAAATAAACACCCGCATAGTGCCAAAAAGCTGGTGTCCGGCCAAATGTTTTGCACGTCATCTTAAGCCCTGGTGATTATTGCGCATGCACGATATAAAATCGATATGATATCGCCCAGCTCTAAAGTACAGGCAGACCTCCCTTATCCGGACCTCCAATATACAGGCACCTCCCTCTACCGGGCACCAGAGGCGTAACAGAGTGAAAGGGAAGGGGGACGTGGAGTAAGGGAAGGATAGGGTGCGGTGGACAAGGGATTTTAATTACTGTTATTCCGTGATACATAATGTTTTAATTGCTCTATTTTCTCTTGGAAATTAGGCTAAAATGTCAGAATCCCTTTCATTCAAGAGAGAGAGAGAGAGCTCAGCACTGTATAAAGCATTTGCATTTAATGTTGACAATGTCGTACTGTGTACAATTTATCAATTTGTGTATGTACACAAAAATAACTTTACATATGGGGTCCATGTGTCCTGCGATGTCCCCCATTCTGGGTTGTTCCCCGCCTCGTGCCCGTAGCTTCCGGGATAGGCTTCGGACCCCCGCGAGCCAGAAGGATAAGCAGTTTCAAGAAATGGATGGATGGATGGATGGATATGCGGTCCCTGAATGGTTCACTGATATCTGTGGCTTTGGCCATTCCCATGGGTATGGAGGAACTGTAAATGCAAAAATTCTGGGCATTTGGCTGGATAGGAGCTGTAGCTGTTCTACACTGCTGTTTCACCTTTAACCAGCAGGTGTCACAGTAGTTAAAGATGGTTAAACCTAGATTTGTGATCAATAGCAACAGTCTTGATATTTGCCCACCACTCTTAAATTGAATTTATTCAGAAAAGTCTTCTGAATGAAATGCTAAAATTAAACAGGTTTGTTTCTTTGGCATAAAAGGGTTTGCTATACAACACAATGTTAGAATATAAATCACTATAAATAGTAGTGATTAGATCAGAAATTACTAGCATAACTGCATTGAAAATAATCAAAAGGAGTATGAGTATAGTGCAGTCGATCTGTAGGTATTTTTAAGCAATGTTTGCCCTAATGTCATTCCAAGTATAGATATGTATTTATACATGACAGGACACCCTCAGGCCCTGTAACTTATGGAGTGATAATTTATTTCATTTTTGGTAGGATGGTTTATCTGTAATGCATTACGGTATTGTAATGTAGGAGGTGGACAAAATATTGGCAACACCACATTGAAAATCACTCTGAAGTAGCTACATTACAATAATAAATGCAACTGAGCTGAAAGCCAGCTGGCAGTGTGTGTCAGCACCACGATGTCTGACAATCAGCACTTCAATATATCAGTTTCCAAAGCAACAGGAGCAAACTACCAAGTTCCAAGGAGTCGATGCCTGGAACTATGGCTGCCGTGGCCACGGAAACCACAGAATTATTTAACATGTCAAGGGCAACAGTCCCTTGACATGTTAAAATTCCTGACAGCACACGGACAAACTGAATCAGCAAAGAGGAACAATGGTGACAAGTCAGAGCTCCCCGACAGAGATGGATGGATGGCCACCACGAATGTGCAGTCTCAAACATCAAAACAGAACTGAATCAGCAAAGAAATGTGCACTGTCAACTGCAATTTATAGCAAGGCTACCATTCCTTGTCTGCTTGTATCCAAAACCGAGTGTACTGCACAGAAAACCTGAACACTTTACCAATGGATTTAAATATAACAAGCCACCTTTCACCTTTTCTGTTACTTACATTTGGGGTTACAATTGGTAAAGGATAACTGTTAAACATGGTGGCAGATCCATAATGCTATGCACCGCCATCTCATGCTATTAGCTCCGATAGTTTTGTGACTTTTCAGGGGCAGGTGCTGCACCCTCATTATGTCAATCTTTTGTGGTGTTAAGAGCACTGAGGTCAAGTAAAATACATTCTTTAGCCTCCAAAATTGCCAGATCTCAACATCATTGGACCTTTGTGAGATGTTCTGGAGGACTGAGTCCAAAGGGCTTCATGATGTATGACAGCACTCCAGGAAGGTCTGAAACCAAAGGGTGACACCTATTCTCCTTGATATTGATGTATTGTTAAATGTTTCTGTTATTTTGCCCTCCCTAGCACACCCCATATTTAGCTGGAAAGTAATGGCATTGTGGCAAATTTTTACTAGCCACTAGATGGCAGCAAATTCCAGCTGATTTTGGTACTGTTTGCAGGAAGAAAAACAGCACCATAAAAGGCACGATTGTTGTTTGCATCTGATGTTTGGTGCTTTTCTTGAATGGATTAGTGGATAAAATGATAGCATTTCGGGAACTCCAAATGGTGGCCAATTTGTATTTGCTAAGTACAGCCTCAGATGGCAGTTTTCACTGTAAGATACTGCAAATTGGCAAAGAAAAAGCAGTTTTGTAAAGGACAGTGATGTGAAGAGCCCTTACAAATCCCAGTGTCTTGTTCTTGTCTTTATGGATTGATGTTACTCATTCCCGTTAGCACAGCTGAGATATCCTTTTCTTTCAATCCGTCTCCTCTTTTTTTTTTGTGTGTGTTTGAGATATGTATGTATATGTGGGTGTATGTGTGTTTGTGTACATTGCTCTTCCCTGCTTTTAATTAATGAAGGGCTTCTTTCATGCTTCATGGGACTTCAGACCTGCTTCTAGGAGCCTGTTAAGAACTGTCCTAACTGTGCACCTAACCATGCGCACTTAATGTTTCCTATTTCTGTTGAAGGTCTCTTCAGGTCATCCTCCAATTTATGAGGCACAGCCGGATAAGTTGACAGTCATCTCTGGCATAAGAAAGTTGCTTTTCCCTCTACTGGGCTGGTTTCTGGTAGTTTCCAGTGTCTCTAGCTTCACCTTGTTCTTGTGTACTGCTGTCTTAGAAACTTTCAGCCTTGAAGCAGCCTGCTGCTCAGTGTAGCCTTCTGCCAGCAGAACCAGGAACAAACCAGGATTTAAAAATGCTGATATTCTTCAAAAAATATAAAAATATAATATATATATGTATACACACACACACACAAAGTTAGGTCCATATATATTTGCACGGTGGCAAAGCTGTCATAATTGTTGTTCTGTACGTCACCACAATGGATTTGAAATGAAACAACTGAGATGCAGGAGAAGTGCCGACGTTTGCTTTTAATTCAGTAGGTTGAACAAAAATATTGCATAAAAATGTTAGGAACTCCAGTCATTTTTATACACAATCCCCTCATTTCAGGGGCTCAAATGTAATTGGACAATTTCATATAAGTGAAAATAAAATGTTTATATTTCATGCTTTGTTGAAAATCCTTTGCAGGCAATGACTTCCTGAAGTCTTGAACCCATGGACATCACCAGACGCTGGGTTTCCTCCTTTGTAATGCTTTGCCAAGCCTTTACTGCAGTGGCTTTCAGTTGCTGTTTGTTTGTGGGTCTT
>JAODKL010000036.1:3049325-3073407 GCA_026780765.1 Petrocephalus schoutedeni | reverse complement strand
TCACTGGTAGCCATGCATGCCCAAGCAATCACACTGCCCCACAGTGTGCTTTGGATCATGAGCTGCTCCATGCCTTCTCCACACTTCTTTCTTGCCATCATTCTAGTAGAGGTTGATCTTAGTTTCATCTGTCCAAAGAATGCTGTTCCAGAACTGTGCTGGCTTTTCTAGCCTTTCTATTACTTGGATATTGATAGATCTACCTCCTGGAGAGAGTTCTTATCTTAGCTGGATGTTGTGAAGGGGTTTTTTTCACCATGCAAATGATCCTGCGATCATCCACCACTGTTGTCTTCCGTGGACGTCCAGTTCACCAGTGCATTCTTTTTTTCTCTGAATGCACCAAACTATAGAATCTGCCGCTCCTAATATTCTTGCAATTTCTCTGATGGGTCTTTTTCTGTTTTCGCAGACTAAGGATGGCCCGTTTCACATGCATGTTGAGCTCCTTCGATCGCATGTTGTGGGTTCACAGCAAAATCTTCCAAATGCAAACACCATGTCTGGAATAAACTCCAGACCTTTTATCTGCTTAATCAATGATGAAATAAAGAAGGATTTACCCACACCTGTCCATGGAATAGCTTTTGAGTCCCTTTAAAAAGATGGAGATACATATTACAGAGCTGTAATTCCTAAACCCTCCCTCCAATTTGGATGTGGGTGCTTGCAAATTAAAGCGGAGAGTCTGCACTTTATGTCCATATTCATTATATAACTGTAATTTGAATATATTTCAGTAAACAGGTAAAATAAAAAAACTTGCATCGGTGTCCAAATATATATGGACCTAACTGTATATGACAGCATTGCCAGATTTAAGGACAGACATGTCATTCAGCTGCATTTACTCTTTGACGAATCTATGAGAATCAGGTGACCACTGTCTCCTTAGCCATCGGGAGGTGGTGTGTGACGCAGTGGGCTCAGCATCTGTGCCTGTGATTGGAAAGTTCCTGGTTCATGCCCTGGTTCCCAAAGAAAGTCACATCTCCACTGGGCCATTGAGCAAGGTCCCCGAAAAATACTAACGGGACTGGCTGACCCTGTATTCAGTCCCCAAGCTTCACTGTCACCTCTATATATATATATATATATATATATGTGTGTGTGTGTGTGTTCATAATGCCCATAATGGGATATGCAAAGGCAAGCATTCCAGTGAACCTGTACCTGTGCAAATGACATGTCATTCATTTCAAGTTTTATTGTCACTTTTTCCAAGGATCACAGAGACATTCTTATGGTACAGTTGCAGTGTAATACACTGGGGAGGGACACACAGCAGTGCGGTACAGGCAAGACAGTGAGGACAAAACAATGCAGTATACCACCGAGCAAACAATTAAGCAATAAATATGTGCAATGGAAAAACTGACTGCTATATAAAATGGCAAACAGCCCTGAGGTCCTTTGCTCTCAGCATCCAATCACAATGCGTGATTCTGTTCGCTCGCCCTAACCTTAGCTACCTTCTCCTGGAACATTTACCTTAATGTGACAATGAGTCGAAAGTACCCCTGTTGGCAGGTGCAAACAGTGGGTCTGACGCTGCGGCTCCCTATTTGACACCGCACCCAAAAGTGAAACTTCATATCAGAACACAACGACTGACCTGCAGCTAGAGGCATTATCTTTATAATGGATAACAGACATTTCAAACACCCCCAACCATTACACTATCACCTTTTATAGTCAGAAAGATTTTGCTGTTTAAAATCCCACATATACTTATGTACATTAATGTTTTCAGCACCTTTTCAAACATCTCTGCAGGGCTTTATAACAGGTCATGGGACTTTCACCAAAAACATTTTGGGGGTAGAATGAAAAATGATTGGTTTGGAGAGATAACCAATCTTATCTTGTCTCAAATAGCAAACCAATCAGATGGCTTGGTCTTGTCTCCTCTACAATCTGATTAGTTATCTCTCTGAACAAATCATTTTTCATTCTGTCCTCAGAATATTTTTGAATAAGTAAAACTCCCACAAGCTTGTAAAACTCCCACCCATATGGTAGTCAGTATATTCCTCTGCGAATTTTAACTTTGTGATCTAAACTGTGATTTTGCAACCACACATACAAAGAGATTTACCAATGGCTGTTATTGTTTTAATAGGCTAATAAAAGGTGCCATAGAATTAAAACTAAATAAATAAACACAATGCATCACCTTTATAGCCACTCCAAATCAAACAGGGAGTACAGCAAAACAACTTACTCACAGTCTGAAATTATTTATAACATTTGAAAGGTTTCCTATCATGATAAATTCAGGCAACATATTTTAATAGAATAAATGTTATGCATATGATATATTATAACCCACTATCTTATAAGTAGCAGGAGTGAAAAGCTGTTTAAAAGAAAAAAAAACTCAGAAAAATAAAATAAAAGTAAGCTTGTTAGCTGACAATGATAATAAAATCAAACAGCTGAAAAGGACTCCACAGAGAGATGCAGGCTGGCTGGGGGGGGCGGGGGGTGGGCAGACAAAGCGATAAATAACAAGCGATAAATAAGACGCCTGCCAGAATGGTGACACGGCCCGCTGGGGATCACCGCCTCACAAAGAGCAGCCTGAACGGGAGAATGAGCGAGTAGGCAATGAGCCCAGTACTGCATTCTGGACCTGCTCCGTCATTAGAGTTCCATATTATATGCTTGGTTCCATTTGAGCATATATATATATATATAAAGAGTTTCTTCTTTGAGTTTGCGCATGCTCAGCACCCTACTGTAAGACAAAGTCGGAAATTCAGGCATGAATTTAAGAAAAGATTGGTGTGCCCTGTTACATGTACACAGGCGCACACCGGTACCCCTGTCAGGCACCACCACTAATTCTGTGGGGAACACTAGGTGTATATTAAGGGTGCTATGGTTCTGAGTTCTGAAACTGAGACCAAAATCACGATACAAACGTTCTGGAACCGCGATATCCTCCCAACCCCAATCCGTTGCTGCAGGTGCAGCCTGTTGATCTCAGAATGCGTTACAAATGTTACAAAAGACATTTCTCATGCCATAATCAGCACTATAACGCATGTAAATCACAGCATTATTATTCCATTTAAAGTTAGGGCAAGTTGGATATTTTGTAAATGGTTCACATATCCATTGGTCTATTACTATTTTACATGTATTTTTATATTTTCAAGTTACAAATTATTTGTATTTTAATTAAATACATTTTCTCACACCATTATTTTGTATTTTGTTCTTTGATGAGCAAGTATTTGTAATGTGTAATAGAAAAAATGTTTGATGTATTTGTGTCTCTCCCAGTCTGCCATCATGGGGAACAGAGAGAATTAGGGAGGGCTAGACCAGAACGGAGCCTCCCGGACCTGCAGCCCACTATGGTTTGGCTACTGTGAGGGACTCAGACGGACAGACCTGCTAGCTGTCCGCAGGGAGGAGGAGAGATATGCGGGAGATGATTCTGTAAGAATATGGCTCTTTATTCTTTTAGCTCCTTTATTCTTAAGGTTGCACTATGTTTTTTTGTGTAAATAACTCAATCGGTGGGTATAATCCACACATGGCCAGTAGGTGGCACACCAGTAAAGGATGTGGAGGGCTGGGTTCTAGTTTAGCTCATGGTTGAGAGGGGGCATAACTGCAGTGGTACTGGTTAACTATCTCTAGCAGATGTCTTACAGCCCCCTGGGAAAAAACCTGCTTAGTAGGCCAGAGATGTCTTAACGGTGAAATTAATCTCTTTTAAGAGTTTAAATGGTTTGACAGTCCCTCAGTAAACACATCTACTGGAGGAAGCACAGGACGCCCGTTGATGCAAAGCAGTGTTTCCCCATCTGGTCCTCGGGGACCCGCAGACAGTTCATGTTTTTGCTCCCTCCCAGCTCCCTAGTAAAAATGTGGACTGTATGGGAGGGAGCAAAAATGTGGACTGTCTGTGGGTCCTCCAGGACCAGGCTGGGAAACACTGGTGTAAAGGAGGGAAAAGTATTTACAGATGTGGCAAAGTGCCCCCCTCCCACCTCGGAGTGCAGTGGCAGATGTCGAGATGGACACCCCCTTCCCCGATCAGGCGCTTCCCTTAGCAGCTGGCAAGGAACACCCAGCCCTCCCAGTTGTATGATGGGGGCCCAATTGAATCCTAAAGTCATCAGCAGGATGTGGGGCCATGGTTACACTCCACTATGGCCATGTTCCTAAATGATCAATATGCCGTGCTCATCAGCTGCGGCTGGCATATGGCCGCTAATGTTGTGACACTCGCTATGGAGTACACAATAGGACAGTGGGACCCACCCTGAAGGTAACACTGCTTGTGTCCCTCCAGCGGGAGGGGCAATTGCACATGTCTCTCCCATCTCAAGCACAGGGGTACACACATACCCACACACACAAGGACAGGAGGATGCAGTGAACCCAGCTCACAAACACCAGGGAAGTGCTTCTCCACTACTAATACATATATATTCATAAATCCAAAGCAGAGATGTTAGAAATTATGTATCCCAAGTTGTATCCGGTGCACACTTTTTTAATCGGGGCAATCACATCATCAAGTTGGTGCACACTGATGTGAATCGGTGAATCTTCCCATCCCTAATGCATACACAAAGAAAAAAAAAGTAAAAACAGCTCTGTGACCCTACTGCGTAAACAAGGACAAACCTCACACAGAAATATGTAAAAACAGTACAAACTTAGTTCTACTGCATAAACAAGGAGAAACCTCACACCGAAATATGTAAAAACTTCTCAAACTTAGTAGCACTCTGTAAACAAGGAGAAACCTTACACAGAAATTCCGTAACGCTGGAGGTACCCATCGGGCAACGCGGCAGCATGCTGGACTAACGTCTGGTGTGAATAATTTAAATTTTTGTGTGTATTTGTCATTAATTGTGGAATCATTGTGTGTACAATGATGGTGTGCGTAGTGTTTAATGTTATCTGTTGTATATGATGTGTGTGTCTGTGTGGCCAATATGTGGCATGTAAGTAGTCAGGGGCAGTGTGTGATTTGCAAGTGTGACTGGCATACGTCGGCCGAAGCCATTTTGAGCATTTGTGCTTGTGACATCATTTACCACGGTATCGCCCTGTCCAGTAGCAGTGCCACTATATTCAAGAACTGCACAAACTCAGTTCTACTCCATAAACAAGGACAAACTCATGATAAAAATATGCAAAATTGTGGAACATAAAATGTCTCATTTTTTAAGGGCGACAGGAACTGGATGGGCCTTTGTAGTCTTGAGAAAATCAAGCATCTCAACACAGTTATGTGAATGATGCAAGCAGGAGATAGCTACAATAATTCATGTGTTTAATCTCATATATTATGCAGTGGAAACAGTATTTTATGTATGAAAACATTAAAATTCCGAACAATTAACGGGACACAAATGGCACCTTCAGATGTAATTTTTCACAATCGGTAAATCAGACATATTTGTCAGTCTTAAGCAATTCACCGGCATCAGCCCCATCACATACTTAGGCATGACATCACACCTTCAAAATCAGCCTGTCGCAATCAAATGTACTGCCAGTCTCTTCGTGTACGATGTCATTCAGCGGCACTGGCTCCCAAACGCCCAGTGCGTATTTGCTTATGCAAATCAGCAGAACATTCTTCCCTGCCACTAGGCCCCTGGTCCACTCCGTGGGAGAGAGGAGGAGCTTCGCAGCCCATCTGGCTCAGCTCACAGCGTTCTGTCCCTCTCAGGGACAAACACACAGCAGGCTGGAGCAGGGCTCATCTGTTTTTTTTTTTGCACTCAAAAAGTCACTTTACTAGTGAGTAGAGTCAGAAGGTCATAGTTAAATAGTTGGTTAGCAGAACATAATGCTTCAGCATCTCCTAAATAAGCAACGATTTTACTTTATGTTTAGTGTGCTGGCTGTTTGTGGCCAACAGGGGGCCACCATAGCTCAGGGGGCCCCACACAAATGCTTGGTCCGAGTGGTGGGGTACCACTGCTGCAGAGAGGTGGAAGTCGGCGTAGCCCACGGGACAAGAGCAGTCGTGGTTACGCATGCAGTGGCCCCCATTCTTGCGGGGGAGGTGGGGGGGGGGGCTGGCTTGGAGGGTGGGCAAAGGAGAAGCAGGCTGCTACGCGCAATCGCCCCAGGGCGGGACAGACTCAAGGAGAGTGCCGTTCAGTTCTACCGTTTTGAGACCGTGTCCCAGAGAAACCCTGGGGACGGGAGCGGATATCCAGGAGAAGTCAGCTGGCGCTGTTCAGACAGACAGGCGGGGGAGGGATCAAGCACAAAGACGAGGTATTCATCAAAGGGGCTGAGAGCTGTAGCGGTGCCCGGAAGCAAACCCCCGGGACCGCCGACAGGGCACAAGCAGAGGCTCCTCTCCACACGAACACTCCTCATGCGGCAGAGACGGTCCCAGCGGGCACCCCGGCTGATGGCCTCCTACCTGCATAGCAGGACGGCCCTGAGAGACCAGGCTGCCACCGGCACTGGTCTGGGCACGCACACACCGCCGGGGACAAAGTGGCAGCACGCAGCGCCCTTGTCAGGAGCAGTCTGGGAGCACACCACGAAAACGTACAGGCAGGAGCAGTTGTCCCGAGCAACACACGTCCCTCCAGGATCATTAAGATCATCGTGGTCATCAGTCACGGCAAGGCCTTCGATATTGTGTTTGCGTGGCACATTCTGCCAGTGCTCGACAAATTTAAAAAAATTTTGCTTCCCAAACTGCATCACAGACCTCTCGCTGCCCCCCCGGAAATCAGATCCACAGAGGATGTCAGCACTGATATTACACGCCAGGAAAGTCATTCCTGTTCCGATTTTGTCTCCCATTAGGGGGCAAAACACTATCACTTGAGTTTTTGATTATTGACACAAACCTGCCAGTACCAAGTGGTTCTGAGTGAGGAAAAGATATTATTTTTAGATCTGTTTGCATTTTCATTTAAATATGTCTTTTAACTATGCTCCTCAGAATGCATCGTAGATTTCAACTATAACTAAGCACAGGCTGGAAATGAGAATATGTTGGCAGATGGAGGCAGGCTAAGATAAAAAAAAACAGTTAATGTATAAGCTGCCTTTTATAGAGTTTGATTTTTAAATACAAGTAGGATGCGTAAAATTAGCTAACAAGGAGTTGAATGAAGCTAGAAAAGCAGGATTTAACTTCATCCCCCCAAAATCTTGCATCTTATCCTCTCGTCGCCTATTTCTGGGCATAATGTGTCGTTTATCTTTATAGCTACCCGCCCCCACATCCGGTCACCCCAGTGCCTCTTAACCTCCAAGAAATGCCTGAAGACCCATCTGTTCCAGGAACCAGCTCATCCGGGGACTGACCTGCTCTCCCTAAGCTTGTCTCCTGTGTATCCTGGGTGCGCTTGTTTTTCAACTTGTCTTTGTTTTTGATTTGAATAATTCTCTTATTAGTTTCTTGCTGTTTTCTAAATATTTTTTGTCTTTATAGCTTATTGTTGATTTGATGCTAATTCACGTTATAGAATATATTGTTTGCCTCACTTGAAGGTCACACCGGACAAATGTGGCTGCTAAATAATTTGAAGAAAATGAAAATGTTAATGTGGAACCTCACATAGTTATTGAACTTCTTATGACACCAGAAGGCTGAGCCACTTTCCAGCTATTTCGGGTTATTCGCTAACGAGGCCGGCATCTTGGCTAACCTGTCCTGCAGGTTAGCTGGCCAGACACTCGCACACATTGGTGGAAACCCACCTGCTTCCATTTCCCCAGATGGCTGTGCGTACAAGAAAGCCGTTTTTAAGTAAAAGAAAAAAAACCTTAGGTAGGCGACGATGGCCAGGTGAGGGAGGGAGCTATGGAGGAAGTGTTACCGCGGTGACACGCGGTTACCACGCTATCCCAGGAGACCGCGCCACATGTCGGGAATGGCGATCCTCCCTCACGAATGCTGGCACACCACTATGCGGACACGCAGAAGCACATCCCAATTAGAAAACTCATTACGTCGACCTTCAGCCTCTAAAATAAACACTGCATCTGTTTCATCATTCCTCATAAATGCTTCCATGTAAGGAAGCCTGCTAAACTTATTCCAGAAGTAAAAAGCCAGCTGATAGTGAACTGTAAGCTGGCAAGAAGGCCAAGGTATCTTTCAGAATACCATCCACTCTAGACTTCGAGGCTGAGCCATCTACAGCAGGGACGTGCATGGACTTTTTGAGGGGCAGGCTGAATGGGTGGGGGTGATCGAAAAGAGGCACTCAGGGCCGCAAAAGGGAGGCACTTTCAATTGTTATGGAAAAAAAGGTTTAGGTGCACTCCCCTGATCTACAGCCCAGTGTGACCGTCAGGGGTGAGTTTATGTGTGTGACAAATAAATAAATAAAACTTGTTGGTTTGTGGGGGGGCGGGCAGCATGGTGGTGCAGTGGCTAGCACTGGTGTCTCACACACGGGCCTGGGTTCGAGTCTCTGCCATGGCTCCGTGTGTAGCGTATTCAAGTGGAGTCATGAGATCACAGCCACCTAGCTGCTCAGCATAGCATGCTGCTACAGCATCTCCTAAATAAGGAACAATTTAATTTAATAGTTTGTGTAGTGACTGATAAACGGTGTAGTGGTTTTGAGCAAAAGGATGCTTGGTAAACAGAGTGGTACCTCTGCAGTCTTCTCCATTACCGACATACACTTCTCTACATTACTGACGTACAAAACGGGGCATTACAAGGGAAATTCCATCTGACTGAGGTTTTATAGGTAAACTCAAGGCCCCATCAGCTGAGAATTCCAGCTCCAAAAAGGTGAAGGACGCGGCAGTGAGTTATCAGGACAGGGGTCCCTGCCACTTCTTTTCTGGCTCGACCCCAGGGCCAACCAGGATTATGGCCGCTGGGGAAGGCTTTGGCCTGCGGCAGGTCTTTCGTGTCATGCCATTGGCTGTTTCACCGCCACTGGGGCGCGATGGAGGTATCTGAGAGATCTGCCAGATATGGCATCCAGTGGCTGAGACGAGGTGTGAGGCGGGCCTGTACTTAGGACGCAGTACAGAAAACCATCTGCTGCCTACCTGCCTGCAAGGCACATTCTGGGGTTCCTCATCTCTTTTGACAGTCCAGTTGCTCGCGACTCATGTCAGATGGGCTGTCAGGTTGGGGGAAACTATGGATAGAAGAGAGGAAAAGTCTGACAATGCTGCTGAGACAGGAATACGCTGCTTACCTCACAGTTTGTCGGTGTAGCTTACAGTTTTTATTTGCTTAGAGGACGCCTGCAGGCAGCTCTCACGTGATGTAACTCATTCCACAAATTTTAAGTTGGATTTACCTTCACATACCATTCAAGGCTTTATTGCAAAAACACATGAGCCTAAATATACTAGTAGTGCATGTTAAAAACACATTTTAAGTAGGTGAAAAGATGAAGTGTAAATTTACATATAGGTGTATGTCTCCTTTTTGCATCAGCGCTCTATATATCTTGGGTATTTTTCTGCAAAAGTCGAGATTTACTCAGTTTGATGGAAGTTGAGAGCTGCCTGTATATCCAACAGAACTTTCTAAGCTCACAGTTTGGACTCATTTATGCAGTAGGGTCTTATTTTCTGTAGCAGTTCAGTGTAATTACCTGGCTAAGACATACTGCACCAAGGGGTCTTATGGGAGGGCGAAGTGACTTTCAATGTGCCTGATTCAAAGCAGTGTTACTTACTCCCTTTCATCAAATAGATGTTAGTCAGAAAAGGATGACAAGCGAGCAGGTGTATTGACACCATTTCCTCCTGCTTTGAATACTTTATTCTGGCAATAACACGCAGGAGGACTTTTCAGATTCGGCTGAAAATTGTACTTTGACACTTCATAATCCGTTGAACAGTTTGAATGCTGCTCCTGGTGTCTTAAATGCAACAAAAGGAAGCAGCTCTCGCTGCTGCCTAAGGAGACCATAATCCCTTTTTGGATTCCTGGCAAAGCTTTTAATAAGCTGTTTGAATAATTCGGGCTTTTATGCGGATTGGTGGAGAAGTGCTGGAGAGAGAAGCAATGCCCTGCCGGTAATCGGAGGGCTAGGAAATGGTCTGCCGGTGCAAGTCAGAGGAGGTAGACAGGCAAACGCAGAAAGCAAAAAATGGAGAAAAAAATGCAAATAAACTTGTCCGTTAGGAAGGAGCTTAAAGATCTGGCAAGAGCAGCATGGCACAGGCTCACTTTTCATTGTGACTGTGGCTTTGTTTTCCTTCGATGCTGATTGCAGGACGTGCTACCTTTAACAGCATCCATGCTGAAACACAGTGCAGCAGAACCCACAGAGATTTCTTAATGGGTTTCAAGTCACTTTAAAAAGAAAAAAATATATTTTTGGGGCTATTTTTTCCCTGATATCACAACTGGGTCCGCAGAATGCCAACGAAAGTTAGCAAAGAAATATTCATTATGAGAGTCACTTCAAGACCAATGCAGAACTCGTACCGAACTCCCAGTGAATAACACAAGATTGTAAATAGGCCACCTCTGACATTTAGAATGCACACATATTATATAAATAATTCAATTTTTAGTAAATACAAAACTTTATTAGGTTTGGCTTGGTTGGAGATGGGCATCAGTGGAAAATTAAAAAATAAAAATGAAGATGATATAATGAAAGACACTATATTGCAAATTTCTCTCAGTAAACACCAATATATGTTGTTTTCCTTATAATCGTCATATGAAAACATGTATACGACCCGGCTCGGGTCACTTGGCGGGCACACATCTGTTGTCATGGTAACCAGGCAGCCAGCCACCACAGAGGTGTCCGACGTATGGGGGCAAGTGATCGGTGTACTGTACCCCAGGAAAGCTGGGTCTGTTCACGCAACCGGCCTGCAAGTCCAATGGAGTGAGATTTCCTGTGAGGTCGATTTCGGGGTGGGGGGGATTACAAAGGAGAATAAAGAAGCCACACAGTGTCACCGTCACAACAAGGACGGTATATTAAATTTTTAACCCTGCCCCTCGATCCCACTAGATTGAATCCTGTACTCGGCGATAATTGCTGGGACAATTCTGCGTAGTTTTCTCCTGTTTTTTTTTTGGCCATTTCTACACCTTGTTTTACGACTGTGCGTAATTCACGTGGCTCTTGTTTTTTCAAAACCTACCAGCAGCCCTAATATGCCTAAACCTATTAAACCCGACAAGTAAATTGTACACGACAGCAACATCCGTACAGCCAAATCTGTGGCCACAGACTGTCAAATGACTTTAATTAAAATACAGGCTGCTGAACGCCTAATTATACTCATGGCACTCTATGATCTGCCCTGAAAGAGCATTTAAAAAGCAGCATTTTTGCTCTCTTAAGCACTTTTGATTTGCAGGAGCTAATTAAGCAAGCAAAGACGAATTCTCAGGTGAGAATGATCGAGCCTGAGTTCAAGGTTTGCCCCCGACAGAGCGGGGGCCGTCGGGGCCCTCCTGTTGAGCGGCATATCTATACCTCACGCTCAAATCTCACCCAGAATCTATTTCATACATCTTTGCCCCGGAATGGAGTGAAGGATTAGCCTGGAGCGCCCATTACTCAAGACTAGAGGGATGAGGGTTGACTGGACCCCGACGGCTCGTGCTTATCGTTAAAAATTCGCCTGTATCGGAGCCGCCATCCTTCGGGACTCTTCCACCTTGTGAGAGCTGCATCTGTCCCGCCCCTGGTAACCGGCGAACGGGTGCCAAAGTCACTTCTGAAGGTAGCTGCTGGCTTGACACATACAACCTGAAATGTGCCACTTGTCCACCTTGTAAGCGCAAGAGGCGAGCTTATTAGCAAAGCACTCATGGGTCACTTCAAATGCATACATCCTCCCAGAAATACCCGCCCCCCTTCTGTCTCTTATTGGGGGGAAAAAGGAGGATTTATTGGCCTTATGATTACACATTTCAAGGGTTATTGCCTGCGATTTTGCTCCCATTTCAGCAAGGTCAGCTGAAATCCCCGAGACAATGGGCAGATTTATGGGCCCAGGGGGATGACATATTGTGTTGCGTGGGCTTCCGTTTCATCTCCAGCGCTAAGTGTGATGACAGGCAATCTGCAGGGCGGCGACACTGTATTAGCCTCTCTGCCAAAGCGGATAAAGAGCTCACCCGAGCGACGGGCCTGATTATGGGGTGATTTGCTGAACTACCTTGACCTGGGCTTTTGTGCGATTCTGGGGGGGGGGGGGGGGAGTCAGGGAACTATGTAACCTTGTGCCCCCCCTACCATGGCCAACTAGCATGTGAGAGGAGTAGCATTCGGCATTAAGAAGAACATGTACCCATGCTTTGATAAACAGAAGGTGATTGTCTACCCGTGACATGTCAAGGATGCACTTAGCCCCTGACCGTATATAGGTCCACCTGAGACTCTGCAATGGTTTTGAAGGTTTCATTCTAACAAGCGCATTCACGTATTGGGCAAATCTCAAGGGCTGACACACTTTTGCCAAATCGTAAAACACCAGAAACAAAGTTGCCCATGTCAACTTGTCAACAAGAACTGCCGTCAGTCACTGCAGCCTCCTGGCTGAGGCCTGGCACTTTGATTTCCTCCTTGCTGTGACTGATAAGTGACGCTCTGGTTGACACATGTCAGGGAAATTAAGCCTAGTCCCTACTTTTCCTTCCAAATGGCCGAGAAGTGCGATGCTACATTCAAGCTAGACACGGAGGGTGCAATTTTTTAAAGGCAGTGCAGGCAGGAATGTAAATTATGTAACAGTCTTTTTTGTAAGGGCATTTAACACAAAACATATAAAAAGGAAAGTGAAAAAGTAATGACTCATTTGCTTTTGGAACTTTGTATTGACTTATGGGCAAGCTTCAGGGGCAGGGAAAGCATGAGAGTCTCATTTTCCCCTATGAGGACAGAGGGGAATAGGACAGGACAGCATGCAAATTTTGGGGAAAAACAAATTATCCGGGGGAGCGGGGGGGTGGTTCTGGTGGTTATCTCTTGGTGGGAGTCAGCATGCCTCTTCTCCGTGTCATAGGTGGCAAACATAGCTTGCCAATATCAACAAAACACCAGGAGGGAGATACCAGAGAAACGAATCGATACAGATAATTGTGGCTCCCCTGAGATGCCTGAATGGGCCAACCCCCTCCCTCACCCATACCCCAGCTCATCTTTCCAATACAATTAGCCAAGAGCATCACAATGAATATAATACCTCACTTCTCCAATTCAACCTTACCAACCTGGCGATTCATAACCAGATCGACCGTCTGCAGCCTATCTACCTGCCAGGTCCTGAATCTACTCCAGCAAACGTGACGACTGCTTTTTTTTTTAACCACGGTGATGCCAGGCTGCCACTGGGCCCCAGGATCCCATTCACCTTCTGTGGAGATTTGCTAAACTCGAGCAGCCACACACAGGGTGACGCTGATTCTGGAAGCAGCAGATTGAACCAGTGGTGGTGTCTACCGCCTCTCAAACCAGGCATTTGCGTGGGGCGCCCTGTTGGCGAAAAACTGCCACAACACTCGAAATAAAATAATCATGTTCCTTATTTAGGACATGCTGAAGCAGCGTGTTCTGCTAACCAGCCAGCTAGCTACGATCTTCTGACTCAACTCAGTACCTATCTAATTAGTCTTTGAAACATCTGAGGAGGGGGGGGAGGGGCAAAGTGACTTTTTGAGTGGGGCTTCCAGATACAAATAAACCTGTCCTTGGATATAAGAAGGCAGCTGCTCCTGGTCACCGCAGAGCCCTTCATCACTTCCCAGGGAGCACGTTGTCCTTTGGAGGTTTATGTTGGGGGCAGCTATTGCTAGGGCTAATTAACAACCGTAAGGCAATGCCGAGAGCGAGTCATAGGACCAAAAGCGTAAAGCATCGCTTACTGGCCACTGACATCCATACCTGTGGCTGGAGAGGGGAACAAAAGATGATAGATAGACTAAATAAATTAAACGAGGGCCTCCACCAACCGTCCCCCTCACTGGTCACACTATAACTGGGATATCAGGGATAAAGACAGCCAGAGGGGGTGGGAATTTGTCTTTTCTGGGCAGGATGGCTTATTCTGCATAGCCGCAGAGGTGATGCGGGCATGAGCGCGCACAGGGGTGGGGCCAGCAGTGGAGGGAGGGAGGGGCAGCGGGCCGCGACTCTCACGGTCCCCGCACAGTTAAGTGGCGAGGGGGCTGTTCCGTAAGTGATGCGGGTGGCATGTTTGCTGTTAATGCAGCTATTTTATTGTCTGTGTATAACCGTCCCATCCCACTGTGGAGGACGACCCATTAAGAGTCTGGAAGATAAATAGGCTAATAACTGGCCCATTTTTGCGTGCCATCATAAAGATACGAGGGGATGCTTCAGATAACACACGTCCTTGTGTTATTCTTGTCGGACGGATTAATTTATGCCTCGGGTAGTGAAAATCACCCACTGTAACCTGTGGGCGTCAGTGACAACGGACAAATACGGACACCGACTGTGCTTGACAGGCTCTGGCGATTTACTCCCCCTCATATTTACCTCATGTCCCAGAAATCCTACCACTTTGGAGGTTCAGAGGCTTTAATTGTAAGCTATAATGCATGTTCTTTATAAAAGAATTCTGAGAAATACACATTTTGGCCAGCTGGGGGCGATAATGCCATTTCCTAGCATATATGAGGACTGACTCACTGACTTGTGCTTCGGTCCTCTGCGGATATCTCCCTACCTACTTTACATCATGGACCTGCTTTGTGGAATGTGGGGGGAGCAGGAGACGGAAAGTGAAACCTTGTGTAGTTGTTAAGGGGAACAAACATCGAGCGTTTCACTTTGACTGAAGTTTTGAAGTGAAATGGAGAATAAGGGCGAATATAGTGATGCCCTTCTGCCTTGAAGGATTTTTGCAAATGGGCTTTGGAAAAGTAGAGGAAGGTGGTTGGCTGAATGTGTCTGTGTGTGCGTGTGCCACTGGGAAGGGCCGGTGTGCTCGGGAACTCGTTTCTCACTCAAACGTCCACAGCAGATTTGAAAGAGGCAGAGCGGGACTGGAGCAGGAGGCCGGTGATTGATGACAGCGCTCCGCAAAAACGGCGAGCGGAATAAGGCAGAAAGCGGACGACGAGGAGCCAGGGGCCTGAGAGGGAGAGATACCGAGCCAAAAGTCATTCGGGTGAAACGGACCTTGCAAAGTATAAGGTGAAAGAAAAAAAAATGCCTAAGCTGGCAATAAGGCAGGGAGAGCGTATGGTTAGGAATAAGGGGTGGGCAGCAAGGACTCGGGCTAGGCTACACCATACTGGCAGGTAGAACCCAAAACCCACAACCACCGGATTGTTCTTTTTAGTGTCATCCACCAAGTGCAAAACACATGCTGGCCTGAATCTGTGCCCGGTGGACAAACTCGGGGTCTGTTTCCCTGGGGAAGAGAGAGTTCTCAAACAGAAACTTATTAAAGGTTGCTTACAAAGCAGCTTGTTAAGTCCTTAACTGTGAAGAGCTGCCATGTTAGCCACCGGACAGCAGCGAGCCAACGGGACGCCAGCGGCTGCTTCACAGCGGGAACGTAACACTTTCCCACAAACGGGGGATGGAAAGCATGTTGTCAGGGGCACAGGCAAGGGTAAGACTAGTGGGTTTAGCGCGAGGGGCCATGAGCTGTAATCTTATCGCTGCCTTCCAGTAGAATCCAAAAGCCTTTTCCAATGTTTGCAAGGGAGTCCGACGATGCTGGAGAGGTGAAAAACAGGAGAAATCAATGACGGAACAGCCGTGGCCCCCAACTAACCCTAACCCTCTTTGTTCCCCAAGCTCTACACACCAGCCACCAGGACACCAGCAATGTCACGCAGTGGCGAGGTCACCTACTCACACACAGCCACAGATGCAGAAATACACAAAGTACACCTGCAAGTGTGAACAAAGGCACCTGCACAGGGATGCACCAATAAGGTGCCCAATTGTGCTGCTGGATCCAATGAGACTGATGTACTGAGGTCTCAGGAAGACAGTGTGTGTTTAACCCGTTTGCCCCATCAAACCCCGAGCAGGACTGAAATTGGTGCCTGAAGTCTGGGTTCTGAAGGCAGAAATGAGATCTGAAGAGGGCTTATCAGACGGTGAAAAACCTGCTTATAATGTCTTCTTAAGTGTAGCCAAAATTTTTAATTGGAAGCGGTACTTATTACTCATAGTATATTCAGGGAAAATCTTTAGTGAGTTATTATCATCATTGAAAATAATTCTAGGGGCCAGAGATGAATCAAAGTTTCAGTTTGACCTCCCCTCTCCCAGTACATTTGATATCAGTCCCTAATTTGATTTAGCCTCTGTTCTGTATGACCAGCAGGGGCAGGATCATCGACAGTGCACCGAGCAACATGCTCATCCCTGCATGTCATTCCATCTCCCAGCATGCCCTGCGGGCAGACTCTGCAGCTGTAGGAACCCGGGCTGTTGGCACACAGCATGCCAGGGAAGCAGACACACCCCCCCGCCCCCCACACACGCACACACATCCAACACATGTGCCACTCAGAGACGCAAAGCTAGACAGTGCTGAAATTGTGTGTGTGTGTGTATGTGCCTATGCGTGTGTCACATGTCCGGACCAGAAAAAGCTACCGTTAAACAGGTGTGCTGTGGTTTGTGGCTGAGTGGGCTAGGATCCTGTGCCTGTGATCAGGAGGTCACCAGTCTTAATCCCAGAGTCAGCAGAGTGAGTCACATTGGGCACTTGAGCAAAACCCTTAATCCCCAATTGTTCCAGGGATTGTTGACACTGCCTTTTGAGAAAAAGTATGTCACCTTTGCATAAATAAAAAAATAAATAAAACATTTTACAATAATAGCATTATATAACGTACAGATTTATATAACTATAACATACTAGAAAGATTAAGCACCTCCCTCACAGCTATTTAGCAGGAACTCTCTTCCTGGGATCTGAACCAACAACCTTCATGTTTGAACCCCCTGTATAATTATGATTAATTAAATCAAAGCTCTGGTTGTCTTGCAGTAGCTGCTGAAACACAATAAGTCTACCTGCATCAGAGCTTTCGCGTTTAGTCTGTTTTCATTGCAAATCTGGATTTAGCTTCTTTGGCTGACAAAATGTCAAGGGTGGACCGAGCCATCTTCCAGAGAAAACACCACAGTTCATACTGCCTATGCGACTGTCTACGCTGGAATACAGCTACAATGGGCAAGCAAACATCAGAACTGGACCTTAGAAGAAGAAGGTGGCCTGGTCCAATGAATCTCATCTTCTGTTGCATCATGTGGATGGCTATTTATGTGTCAAGCATCTGAGGGATGTGTTGGACCAACAATTCCGATCTGTGGCTACAAGCCTACACAGTCGTGTACACAGCAGGACTGGATGTCCTGTGTGTCGTGATGTAGTACTCCCATGGCCATCATTAAAATGATCTGTCATTCATGCCAAAGTAGCCCTTCTGTTGGTGTGTACCACACGGGATAGCCTTCTTTCACATCTGAAATTGACAAATCTTGGCCACCCAACATCCTGTTAGCAGTTTGTGGTTTTTCTCTCATCAAACCTCTCTCTGTTGGTCCTGACCATGGCTCACCCTACAAGGCTTGTCGTTTCGGAGATTCTCTGACTGAGTCATCTGGCCTTAATGTTTTTGTCTCTTGCAAAATCACAAAGACAAAATATCACACCTTCCAATTTCTACTACATTTAAAATGTCGACTATGAGTACTGAACATTCTCCCCTTCACATCATAATGTTTTGGCTCATCTATATATACTGTATGCCCCAACACAGAGAAAAAAAAACGATATATATATATATATATATAGTATGTATAGTACAGTATGTATACTGTATATATATATATATATATATATATATATATATATGTATACAGTATACAGTACATATATATATACACACACACACACAGTACTGTGCTAATGTCTTAGTCAGTCAAAAGAAATGTGTAATGCTATTTATCTGTCTGTAGCAAGTCTATATTTGCTCAGAACAAAAACAATATAGAGCATATGCACATTAAGAGTAACACAATAAAAACTAAAAAGTCCCAAAGTCACTGACATTTTGCTGGATGGCTAAAATTGCATCGCTTCAGTTCCCAAACCTCTTCTCAGGGGCACCTCAGTCATTGCATGTATTTGTTTAATTTCACCACCAGCTCACTCAATTAATTCATTTAATTAGTAAAAAAAAACCCAGGGAGGTGTTAATTGGCTGAAAATGGTATGCTAGTGGTCAAGTCAAAAAATACATTGATATATTGGATGGTTGAAGAGGTTTGGAAGTGATTAATCTGATACAATTTGAAAGACATAAAATCATAGTTTTGCACCAACATGAATATGATTTAAACATAATTTCATTAAGTGCCTAAGGCTTTTGAGTAGTACTATACTACAAATAGTACTATATTACAAATCAGTAATATATATATATTATATATGTGACATGGGACATAAACTCATGGCATAAACTGTGAACATGTTTTTCAAATTCTGAAAATAAAAAAATATATATGTTTTTTCAATACAAGCCTAAGCTCTGGTCAAATGGCCTGGATTTTCAGGCATCAGCAGCTGAGAGAACAGCCAACTAAACAGAGAAGTGTAAACGAGTCCCTAGAGAGTACCTGACGGAGTGACGGAGCAGTGCCCACAGTGGCGGGAGGGTGCATGACATAACAAGGTCAATTCTGGTTAAGACATCACGCCAATTTTATTGGCCGAAGGGGCCGGTGATAAATGTGCATTCGCCTTTACTTCACAGTCAGGAGTGTACCTCACCATTTTTTATGTAACTAATTTCAAAATAAGGAGCAATAAACCTTGCATAACACAATACCCATGAACCCTTTTCAAGGCTGGCCCCAAACTCAGCCGTGTCAGTTATTGTTTGGTGCTCTGTTATATACTGAATTTCTGCCATGGGTTTGATGCATTGCAAAAAGATGGCAGTCGCTGTAATACCCTTAAGCAGAAACAAATGACCTTTTTCCCGTTCCTCTGCACCCTGCAGTCCATCAAGCTTGACGCACATAGGCAGACACCCATCGATAGCTCTTCAGCAGCAAAGTGCACAGGGGCCTACAGCAGGTTCTTTGATGCCCTTTTATCACAATTTTTTTCACAATGAGACGTGTGATTGGCCGTCATGTTCGAGGATCTCAACTGTAGTTGGACTTCCCAGCTCTCTTTAACCTTCTAACAGCCTTAGCTAGAAGCTTACTAGTAAACTGTGGAATTGAAGTGTAATAATTAGTTCAGGGGAATGTTTTAATTCTTGCTGCAGAGCTTCAGACATCAGAACCAGCTCTGAGAAACCATATTTTGAAAGATTTTTTAGGAGACTATACCCCCGGGCTCTGGCAAACACTTTGGTCTTGCCCCACCGCAGGGAAAATGGAATGATTAGTTAAACCGGTAACACCAGGATGTCCATGCTGAAGTTTAAATAACCCATGATGCCATGATGACCAAGTTATTAAGTCTGTTAAAATGTGTCAGCTTAACTATTTCAAAGTCACCTCAATATTTGTAGCAACAATACAATACCCCAGTGTATTTTTGACTCAACCACTAATACCAATTGTTGGGCTAATCTATACTTCACTGAATTATTTGACTAATTAGATTAATTAATTGAGCTGGTGGTGAAAATTAAGGAATACGAGGAATGGCTGAGGTGCCCCTGAGGAAATGAGGAACATTTTCATTCACTGCCTGAGCCTTTTGCACAGTATTGCACAATGTATACAATGTCATGTTCACACTGCCTACCATATAGTAGTAATTCCATTTGCTTACTAAATAGAATTTTTAAACATAGCATTCTAGTTACCTTCTATTGACAAATAAAATCTTGAATCTTAATCTTGAAGCAGGTCACTTTTCTAGCTGCAGTTCTTTTCCAAATTAGGTTTAATGAGGTGAACTTTCCCGCGACCCTGAACAGGATAAGCAGGAAAATGGATGGATGGAGGTGAACTTTCAGAAGGTGGACTATCCTCTTACACCCAGAAGTTACACAGTGTTTACGTTTACATTTTACACATTTACTGGAATCTTTTGTCCAAAGTGATGTACAAGTGATGGAAAATTGCACATTGCAAACGTAAATGCTGTCAAGGAGTCAACTAAGTGCAGCTTGCCTTAGCTTACAATATGTACCCAGGTACATAAGTGTAAGCGTTATTGGAGCAGGAGCTACATAACTTCTAACAAAGCAAGACTCTAGTAAGACTAATTCTGGACCGGAAGTGCAACCTAAGAACATTCAGGGAATGTAAACTTAGGCATCAGGTTAGCAGAGGAATTCATGGAACAAATAGTTGTTGAGGTGTTTCTTGAAGATGAAGAGGGTGTCTAATGACTGGGAGAGGTCTGCCTGCTCATTCCATCATTGGGGACCATAAAAGACAATGGAAAATGGTAGAAGAAGTGCTAAGAGACTTTGGTTTACTGACCAAAGAGAGCGAAACGGGACAAGGTCTTGAGGAGCATTTTGAAGGAGATGGGTGCCTGTCCACTGATGGAAGTTCACCAAGGAGTTGAACTTCATGTGATGTGATTTGGACACCTACAGTATGCCCTCCAAGCCACTTGGAAGGATCTGTCTGAGAGGTATGAGTCAACCCAGCACAGAGCAGTCCTTGTAATACCAAGATGAGAAAGGGTGGCCCAGAGGATGTGGTGAGTAAATGTTTAGAAGGCTGTGGAGAGATCCAGCAGAATCATAATTGATGACCATGCAGCTCTTGTGGCTCTCAGAGTATCTACAATAGTAAGGGGGGCAATTTCAGTTGAATGTCCAGGTCTGAAGCTAGACTGAAGAGGGTCTGAGAGGTTGTTCTTCATGAGAAATTCAGAGACTTCATGTTCAAAGGTCTTGGAGTAGAATGCAAGGAGAGAGACTGGCCAATAATTCCATGCATGTGAAGGGTCAAGAGAGGGGTTTTAAGCAGTAGTGTAATACAAGGCTGCTTAAATGTAGCAGTTGTAAGAGCAGGGGGTAGTGTAGGAAAGATGACGTGGAGGAGATGAAAAGAGAATAGGGGCCAGGTGGGGAAATTGGTGAGAAACATCTGGTCTGGTGAGGGGGATGAAAGAGGGAGCTGGTCCATGCATGGAGGGTTCCAGGCAGGCGGTGGTTGTGGAGAACTGGCTGCCGATGTCTGCAGCCTTCTTATGGAAGAAAGTGGCAAAATCATCAGCAGTCAGGATGGTGGGTGGAGGGGGAGGAGGGTTTAGGAGGGCATTGAAAGTGGAGAATAACTAGAGAGTGTCTTTGGTGGGGGCAGTCCATTTTATATTTTTTTATACAGAAAAAAATAATCCCACTCCTTTGAGGACAGAGAAAAAAGAGCTTGGATCGTTTGTCATGTTAAATGTTGCGGTTGTACAATATGGGGCCTTCACAATGGACCCTGAGCAATAAAAAACAAACAAACACTGACCTTCGCCTGCTCTGATGGTGACAAAAAGCCACTGATCTGATGTGGATAATCTCTCTTTCCTGACACCCTCACCCCCACCAGCCTGACCATCAGTATCAGTGGAGTATATGATGGTCAGTAAGTGAAACACCATCTAGAAGCCAGAATATACTCACTTTAAGAGTCCATATTTTTATTAACCAATCGGTTCCCTCTGTGAACTTTGCACACATTGAATATAAACTCTTGATTTTTTTTATGTATCATGCTTAATATTTATCTGTGCAATCGCTTGAAAGAACACAGTGAAATTTAAATTGGAGTAATTTAATTTGGCAGAAGGCAGCCCCCGATTTATCCATTTTCATCCTCGGTCCTTTGTGTTGATGCATTCTGAGAGATGGGAGTCTGGAATCAATTCACAGCCAAGGTTTATAGGTTTCCTATTGCTGTCAGGAATGCATAAAAATGCCGTGGTGGCCCTATTACTTCAGGTATACATTCCCTGGCTGGGTGAAATCACATTAGCTTCATTTTTATTCTTATCAATGTTTCACATTTTGCACTAAATGTGGTTTTCTCTCTATTATCCATCATTATTCCTAGTCTTTTGTTTCTACCAATCATACATTGTTATTTCTTACTATGCAATATCTCACCCAATCAACCTTTGTAAAAAAAAAAAGAATAGAAAGACCATGCAGTACAATTATAATCAATAAATAAAATGTTATCTAGCTGTATTTTTAGGCTTTGTTTACAAATATCTACAAATTGAGCTATTTTCTTAAAATTTTATCAGGGGATAATAGCATCACCAAGCAGGATTCTCCATCCTTCTGCAGTTTGGTTGCATGGGTGTTTGCGATCAGCCAGTTATCATAATAGGCTGCAATCGTCCAGGACTGAGAAGCACAAGGTCCACCTCCAGTTGGTACACAATACTCTCCCCTGTGAAGGTGCTCTAGGGCCCTGGTGGTGGAAGGCAGTGGGAGACGGGAAGACATTGGCTGTGCATCCAAAGCGCTCCTGAGAGTAACAAATGCGCACTCCGTCTGAGAATGGTATCTAAAAGCTCTTTACATAATTAACGACATAATCAACCTCTGTCAGCAGGCGTTCTGGCTAATAAAAGTGCTGAGAGGCTAACAGAGCACCTGCTTGTTCTGCCCACCCTGTCCCCCCTCATGTTTACATGAGTAGGCACATCAATCAGAGCTCCGGACAAAACGACTCATGTTCCCCTCCCTGGTGACCTGGTCTGTGGGGTCCGATCTGCCCCAACCTCCTTGTCTTTGATCTTTCATCATGCAATAATAATCAAAGCAGCTTCAGGAAATCAGTGGATCTCCTGTGAACCCCGGTTTCATTAGCTAATGCTTTGACTCTATATCTGACTATATTTTGATGCATTTTCCCGTTTCCAGTGAGATCAGTCCGGGCCGTCGTATCTCCTAATCCCAGCATCATTTCTGGATACTTTAGTCAGAATTCAAGCTTTTCTATTATTTTTTTCTTTTCTTTTCTTGCTTCTTGTGTTTCTCAACTGTCTCCTCTTTACCATAATTAGCCAAAGGGACTCACAGCACCCTACAGCATGCCATTAATATGCACCACAGCCATTGATGTCCTGATAAGAATGTTATAAAACAGCGGTGGGGGGGGGGGTAGGAGGCCATCCACTCAGCAGCAGTGTTTACCCCCATTTAAACCATGCATATCAAATGAATGGAGGGAGGAGAGTGACTTTTTGAGTAGGGGCCCAAGAAATAGTAAAGCCAGCCCTCAGCCCCCTAGCATCTGAAGGAAACAGCCTCTGCTGACGTCAAACGCCTTTGGACTCCTGTAGGCCATGGTCGTAGCCAGAGGCTCGTCCCCCCCTCGGAGGCCACTGCGGAAGCAGGTGGTGCTGGAGCAGTTTGTCTTCAGTCTCTAGAAAGCAACCTTGGGATGACTCTGGTGCCACCAATGCTGCTCCCTGTCTGCACCTACGCAGCTGCCTGATAATTACCTGGCTAACAGTGCTGACACCGACACGCCCCCTGGAAGCTCCTCCCGAGGCATAAATCAGCACCGGGAGGCAGGAGAGCGACTGCCAAATGTGCGATCAACAACACATCACTTCTATGTGAAAGGACAATGACTGCATTTGGAAGCAAAAGGGCCATTTATCATTAATAGAAAGGGCCCCGTGTGACCCTCCTATGCCTTACGGAGACACTCCCCCCTGGGTGTTAGCTTTCATGGACTATACAGCATAATCCCCGGAAGCAGAGCAATATCTCAGCCTAAATACTTTCACTATTTTCTGCTATGTTGGAATCCCAAAGGATATTATCAAGGATCCTGGTACATCGTTCACGTTACACACACTAAAGGAAATAGCTAGGCAGGAAAGTGATTTAAAGTAGCGATCGTCAATCCAATGGACAAGTTTTTAACTTTGTACCCACAAATTTCTCTTTAGGGTGCTTTGAGATTACACAGTCTACTGGGGACATACAGCGTGAGGTTTTTGGGCAGCCAGAAGAATGTCCTGGCAGCTTGGAGACGCTGGCATCAGTGCTGCTGAATACATCAGAAACCATCAGGATGGAGCTCAAAACAGCTTCTCCCTCCCCTCTCTCTTCTCCCTTCACCTCTCTCCTCCTCTCTCCTTCCTTCTCTCCCATCTTTCCTTTCCTCGCCCC
>JAODKL010000036.1:3031869-3045290 GCA_026780765.1 Petrocephalus schoutedeni | reverse complement strand
TCAACACTGTGGCCTCAATGCTGTGGCCTTAGCACTGTGGCTTCAATGCTGTGCCCTCAACAATGTGGCCTCAATGCCGTGTCCTCATCATTGTGCCCTCAATGCTGTGCCCTCAACACTGTGGCCTCAATGCTGTGGCCTTAGCACTGTGGCTTCAATGCTGTGCCCTCAACAATGTGGCCTCAATGCTGTGCCCTAAACACTGTGGCCTTAATGCTGTGTGCTCAATAGCCATTGACCTCTTAAAATTTAACGCTCAGCAATGCAATGGCTGCGGGGTGGGTAGGTTGTAACACAACCAACTCTTTACATACAACTAAGTACAGTTCCTCAGATGAGCCAGGCATCTCAGGGTAGTCTCCAGGTCAGGCGTTCAGTCTTTCAGCTATACGGCCATTTCCAAAAGCAGGGCCAGGAAAGGTAACTGGCAGGACCAAGGTGAAGAGGCAGTGTGACATACTCACTTACTTTATACACCAGTGAAGCAAGCACTTATGGTACAAGAACAGAGAAGAGGAACCAAAAATGCATGAAAGAGTATCATATGAAATAGTAAAGACAAGCAAAAGGAGAGAAAGCCCACAAAGAAAGTGTTAAACCGAACACTGATGTTTCTGAGATTTCAGATGAAGAGAACTTGTGTATTGTCTGTATGGAGTCATTTGGCAACTTTAAGCAAAGTATGGGTGTGTAAAATGTACCCTATGCAGACTCTGGGCCCACCAAGCCTGAATTCCAGGATCACCAACATTTATTTATCACCATTGTGTATCTAATTAAGAATATACACACACGTACACACTCCTGAGTCTAACAGAAAGCGAATTTGAGTTATGGCTTGTCACAGAGAGAGAGACATTATTTTGGATTGTTCCTTTATTTCAGTGAACTTCATTCTGAAGCATATTACATGGTGTCTTTGTTTCTTTTGGCTAATTATTACGACTTAACCCATTAGTGGGGCAGGTTGTAAGAAAGGAACACCATGAATCTGACAACTCACAAGATCTGTGATTATCTTACAGAGATTTGAATTGGTGCCATTTCTAGTAAGCAAGTGTGGGTAATTTGCGTAAAAGTTTGAGAACATAAACTCGTAAATTCTGGTGCTGAAGTTACAGGTGCTGAAGCATAAACTGTTACAAACCTTACCTCCCCCTTAACTTAAAAACCCAATTATGAAAAATGTTCCACCCATTCATGCTGATAAAACAGCGTGAGAATGTTTAATATGATTTTTTTTTTTTAAAAGAACCTTCAGTACATTTGAGAACTTCGTCACTTAGCATAAAACCACTTTTATTTCCCTGCTGTGCATCTCTTGATCAGGGAATTGATATTTTATTTTTTGATCTATCTGATAATGGCATGCTTACTGTCTCCCAAAAATTATGCCTTTTTAGTTTGAAAAAATGGAAAGAAATAAAACAGCATTACAAACTATAAAGCAAACTTTACTGCTGAGGGGTATGAGTTTAGACCTCGATGTGTACACATACGAGGATGTTTTCTTCCCATATTTTTATCCAATGTTATAAAGTCATTTGATTGGCAGTATTGCCTCCTGAGCCACTGTGTTTGAGGCATTGCCAGGTGTCATATGCAACCTGTATGAGATTCATCTGACAATATAAGACTCTCTGCTTCCCCCATCGACGCCGTTTGCCTTACAGGCCCCACTAAATTCATTGTGCAACGGTTTCCCAGGAAGTCTTTCTGGCTGCTGTTGACACTACAAGAAGTAATAACACTTTAGGTCTGTTTCTCTCTATGTCTGCCTGTGCCCCACAATGTCTTTCAAGATGTTAGCAATTTGGCTGGCCTTTATTGCAAGAAGTGCCGGCAAATTGAACACCAACTGACATAACTTGTACATGTGGACAAAGAGAACATTATTGTGAAGCCAAACACCATACCTCATATATATTACATACTGTATATACACACACACACACGCACACACTATTGAGATCACAGTATGGTATGGCGGAACCACAGATCAAGAAAGGAAGGCCATTCAGAGGGCTGTGATGTCTGCCCAGAAGATCACAGGGAACGAACTACCCTCCGCTGACCCTCCAGGACCCTCGCCGCCCCAGCCACAAACTCTTCACCCACCTGCAGTCTGGTTGGAGGTTTCACAGCATCACAGCATCAGATTGCCAAATTAAAGAACTTTTCCTCGAGCCGTTTGCATTTCCAAAATCTGCCTTCCCTATGAGCAATCTGGATTCCTATGGCACATGTTTCATAGGACAATTACTGCACATCTATGTTGCGCTATCTGTGTTATATGCGCTCTCTTTATCGTCTTGCACTATCTGTATCGTTTTGCATTATCTTTATCGTTTTGCACTATCTGTATTATTTTGCACCCATTTCATTGTTTTGCATTTGTCCTTTGTAACCATGTGAGGCTGAAGCAGTCAGTATATATCAAATGATTCCTGCTTCCTTGTGGTCCTCTTCTTTGTCCACTATTCACACATACTGCTACATAAGAGTATCCACTCGCAAACCATTTTGATGTTTTTCGGAAAAGCTTGTAACCTTCTATTCAATCTGCCACTAGACGCCGATCACTTGGGTTCACTGATGTCAGCCTGCGATAGAATCGTGTATCTATCGACAGAGCAGGCTTATCGTGTCAGCTCCCTGAAACAGGCAAACGACAGCAGGGAGGCGAAAGATGGATGGAGATTTCAAGGGTGGGCCAGGGTGGGGAGGGATCAGTTCTTACTGAGTCGCTGCAGCAAGAGACCTAACACCTATATAAAAAACCTATATGACTGGAAAGGCAAATGCTGTCATTTCACCACACCTTATCCTAAATAAAGTGAATTCTTCTGAGAATGGACATTAGGGATATGTTACTTGCCTCTTCATATTATCTGCACATCTACTGTCTTTTCTGGGAGAGCATAGGGTATATGCTAATCTATAACCCTCCATAATCCTTAAACCCTTCCATCTGTCCATCCATCCATCCATTCATCCATCCATCATGCTCAGAGCCTATTCCTGGAAGCATAGGCAGGGAGCCTGATAGATGGGACTCCAGTCCACCATTGTACGCAGATATGCAGGGCATTTTTTTGCACAAATTTCACACAGCATTCCTCACACAAAGAGCCTGAAACAGGAACCACACCTTCAGTGGCCTTAACTCCATGGAAATGGCACCCATTTTAATGGCCACCAGAAGCACACAACTGTAAGCAGACAAAACAGCCATGCAGCGATCGTATTTTCAGAGTTACCCTTTGCCTTAGCTCCTAGCTCCTTACTGCTATTTGCTGCATTAATGCAGGTGACCAGGCCCCTAAGTGAGAGCTTAAACACACAGCAGTAAGATATGCTGTTGCCTTAGGAGGACAGACCTCAGGTGCCCTGCAGTCCAGCAGATCTACCTGAAGGCCATTGTCTTTTCATGGTGATGGTTAATAGCAGCGAGGTATTGATGTGGTTTAATCGGCTAGAACACGCTAACATTGCTACAGTAACACATGTGATGTCTTAAGCCTCTCTTCTGAATCTTGGAATCTTGGAAGTGTCATGTACTTTTAAAGTGCATTTTACAAATGGCTAGATTGTAAAAGGAAGGGGAATTGACATAGCTAAGGTGTTCATTTTCATTCAACAGACAGGATGCTAGTTTATTTCAGGGCACCTAGACACAAGCTTTTTATAATTCTCTCTGTGAGGAACTAAAATAAAATAGGCATAAATCATTCCCATAAATTTATAGCGTTTGATTAAATTATGGGTTAAACACACAAAGACATACAATGTGCCCCTGAGCACACACTGACACCTACATACTCACTATTCCCCTGAACACACCATCACACCCACTCTTTTCCTGAACACACACAAACACACATACTGACACACACATACACACTGTGCCCCTGAACACACACACACACATGCACTGTGCTCCTGAACACACACACACACACACAAACCGACATGCACATACACACTGTGCCCCTGAACACACACACAGACGCTTGCATACACACACTGACCCGCTGAACACACACACATACATGCACTGTGCTCCTGAACACATGCACATACACACACAAACCGAAATGCACATACACACTCTGCTCCTGAACACACACACACAGACACTTGCATACACAGACTGACCCCCTGAAAACACACACCATCACATCCACACACACTGTGCCCCAGAACACATACAAACACAAACCAACACACACATGCACTGTGCCCCAGAACACGCACACACACACAAACACACATACACACACACACATGCACTGTGTGCCTGAACACACAGAAACACACACATACACACACATTGTGGCACGTCCTGCTCTATCCCCTGTGATTATTTGGTGAGCAGGCATTTAGGGTCTGTGTGGTATCAGCAATGGCAGCAGGATTTGCAGAGGGTCCGGAACGTTCCCAGATTTCTGTTTTAGTCATTCAGCAGTTTCACAGCTTTATTCCCAGCGCTGACTCCGAGCTCAGCCATGCAGGAAGGGATGCGGAGCAACAGCTCAGGCGAGTTTCCCCAGCTGCCTGTTGTGATGACACAGGCCATTATAACTGCGCCAGTTATGGTTCCACTTCACTTCAACTGTTATTCAAATCGGAGACCTTTTTCAGTGTGGGGAGTGTCAGCAAACTACGGAGTGGGTGATTTAAATGTCGAACACCTCTAGCATTCTAATAGCACGCTAAATCAGTCCAGTTAGGGAAATAATTAGCTCAATCAAGTGCTCAGCTGCAATGTACAAGTAAACTGACCCTGTGGGCAGAGGACTGTATGCCCTTGATTAATGGGAAATGGAGGAGGAAGGTGACACCATTCCATAGGGCTCTCGGCTGCGTGTCCATTACCTTTAACTTACAAAGTCTGCAGGGCAAAGGCTCGTAGGACTGGCATCCCCTACGCTGTACAGTCAACCATCAGTTGTCACCTGAGAGCGTGGGAGCACCGTCAGACCGTGGCGCCCCGGTTCATTCCTGATGGCGATAGTCAAAGAGCGCCACAAGAGCGTCAAAGAGGTGGAAATGCATTTCCTGCTGGGTTGCGCGAGGTTTTACAGCATACCGTGACCTTTAACGACATTCTTTGAATATTTTAATATATGCTTACATATCTAATTATGTGAGGCTAATGCGTTCAGCACATTCAACCGTGCTGAGCGCTTACAGATGTGCACTCTGGGAAGTTTATTATAGAACTGCTTGAATAAAATTTAAAAAGTTGTATAATTCCTCTTGAAAAAGTTTTTTCGGGTGTTGTTATTCCTAAACATCCCAATTTTCCATCAGAGAGTGAGGCAGATTTTGAATCTCCAAGGTTCGTACCCTTGACAGGGCGCGTCCACATGATTTACGGATTAATGGCAAGATCCGGAGAGATAGCGATCTCGCAGGGGGAGGGAAGGAGGGCGCTGCTCGTGTAATCCCCCTTTGATGGGGGGTTGGGGGGGGCAGATGTGACTTTGTGATAACCTTGAGCACACCTCCCCCACCTGCCCACCCCAAGCAGCCTTCCTTAACATTGAGATTTATGCTAATGCACTTCTCAATCTCCAAAGGTCCTTGGTGCTTGTTCGATATTTTTTTGCGGTCCAGTGAGCACGCAGGCATCGTGGAAGCTCACGGGCCGGCGCTTCTAGTGATGTATATGGTGGGCGAACAAGGTCAAGAACAGCTCGTTATGAGCAGGAGCCAGCATTGTAGCTTCACGCATACTTGTGTGCCTGTGATCAAATTACTCACAATGATCACTGCTTCAGGGGAATGAACACACTCCAGAACAAGTATAAAGTCTGTTAGAAGATGGGCTGCTAGTCAAAAGCTGCTCTATCTATAACATTTTTCTATTCATTCATTACTATCCTGTGTGTCTAACAGGTCACGTTTTGCACAAAGTCACAGATAAATACTATTTAGTTTCACTGTGTACGTGCATATTTAATACCAGTAGCGCCCTGAAGGTGCGTGGCTCCACTGAGCCTGCGATCTGAAGCTCATGGGTTCAAATCCCGTGGTTGGCAGAGTGATTTGCTATGGGCCCATGAGCAAGAACCTTTATCCCAGCTTCTCCAGGGACTGACTGACCCTGCATTCTCAAACTGTATGTCGCTTCGGATGAAAGCATCTGCTAAATGATGCACCTTAACCACCAACTGGGCAACTAGCTCCAAGACATCAGAGGCCTGAGCCCAGGGCTGTGGACCCTTACCGGAACATTACCCCTGCTGCTCTCTGGCGATCCACAGTCATCCACAGGCGGCAGACACCTTTCACTCTGTGGCTTTGTTCATCCATTTTTTTGTGCATAACACACTGTTGTGAGACAACTTGACATAAAGAGAACTACAGTAGGGCTTTCCAACCTTTTGATGAAAAATCTCACATGTCTGGAAAGTGTGTTGTTTGGGGGTCATGTGCATCACCATTTTCAAGATATATTAACACTGTAGTATGTTATTCCATGCAAAACTGCAAATTTGGTCCATTCCCAATTTTAAAGCGTGTATATAATCAATTTTCAAGGATAACCTGAGAACATTTAGGCAGGTCTCGCCGTAGGCAATTAAAGTGCATAGGTAGCCTGTCGAGAAATGCTACTAATCTATCACTAAGGATGGACAGCTGCACCTTTAATCTGGAAGTACTCAGTATTCAGGGGTTACTAGTTTACATGATAATTCAAACGTGTCGCAGCCGGCTGACTGACTGTGTGTCCTGTCCTGCTTGGGAAGCTATTTATGATGGCCCTTCCAATGTAAATGAAATTACAGTGAAGAGAGTATGAAAGCACTGGCACGCGGGATGCCCCCCCGCCCCTGTCTGCTAGGATAGGCCCCAGGCTCCCCGTGACCTTGTGCTGGGTAAGCCATTATGCAAGATGGATGAACGGTGGAGGCTTTAAATATGCCTCTGTTAGTGCTGCTTCTCCGCTGGACTAGGGAACGGTAAATACAGCTGTCATTTGTCACACTGGACAGTAGGTGCCGCAACGATTAAGGACTCGTAATTGAGACTTTGCTGGTTCGTATCGCAGGGCTTCCCGTACAGCATGGTACTTAACATGGCACCCATAAGATTTATTTACATGTGATGTCTGAAAGTATTGGTTTATATGGATTTCAGGAAAAACCCGCCAAGCAGCCAAAATGATTATTTAAATGAGATTGACGAGCAGAACGAAGCCGAAAAGATTTTTGAAAGGGACATGGTATCAAATGCCCAAAAAGATCACTATCATTGCACCCCAGGACAAAAGTAACTGACCCAGATTCCTACAGGAGAAACCCTTCTTTGTAAAAACAGAAATACATGTCCCAAAGAAATAGGTAATATATTGGAAACTTGCTGGACTGAGCATGTGCGGGTTTAGACTGATATTTTTCCACAAGCATTAAACAACACAATGCCGATGTCATTTATTTTCTGAAAGTGATTAATGAGCCGATGCCTCTCGGGGTCCCTGCCAGTGTTACTTAATTAGTAATCAGCAATTAGTGACAAGCGGAGGGGTCAGAGTTTCTGATTTACAGCACATGACAGGTCATCCTGAAGCTTATGATCCATGGACTGTAGCACGCCACATTACTACCTCTGAATGTTAAACCCACAATACCTTTTAATTATTCATCTGAGCAGATGGAAAGAAAGGTGGATAATAGCAGGGCTTTTTCATAGCTTGAAGGCTTTTATGCAAAAAAAGCACTTTTATGACATGCATAGTCTCCCTACAGGAGTTCCAGACTGCTTCATGTGTGCAGGGAGGAGAGAGGATGTTTGGTTGTGTCAACACATCGTTACCTACATGCAACCACAGAAGCATACACAGGGGTGGGGACACAGGGGCCCCATGTAAAAGCTGATTGGTTCCTGGACTGCCCCTCCCCCGTCCCTCGGCAATTCTCAGCATAACATTGGCCGCTTTGTACGAATTATTATTAATGATTTCCACCACCTTAAAAATTCCTAGAATCTCCCTTGAACACATATAAGTCTGTGAGGCATAATGCGGAGTGTCATCTTACTTACAGGTAGGTGACGTGCCTGGGGGAGTTGATCAAATCAACCTGCAGAGGCTGCAGAGCTGAATGCAACAGCAGCTGGCTGCCAGGACGTCACACAGGCCACGGTTCTGCAGTTTTGTGAGCTTGGCACCCTGGTCTGCCACAGGAGGGAGTGAGAGAGAGAGCAAAAGAGAAAGAGAGAGAGAGAGAGAGATTTTATTAGTGCATTAGCGTACTGCCCCCGACAGACATTCATTCTTCCATTAGTGATCTGGGATGAGACTCGGTTTTCTGTCCTATTGACCCAATTACTCAAATTCCACGTTATATGTGTTCATAGATTCCATCACCGCTCTTGAGCCAATTCTTCTTCATTTTACAATTTCGATCAAATATAATATGACAATTGCGCTCTGTGGGATTTTTCATCTTTGTAATATGGAAGGTCCCACTGTCCCATCTTTAACCTTTAACGTGTTCCTGGAGCACCTAAATGGCAATGGCTGTTTAATGGTAACCCCCCGTCCCCATCCACCCCCCGCCCCACAGCCTGGCCTCTACCACTGCGCTCAAAACGACAGGTGGGCCGTTAATCACTAATGGAATGCCATGCGGGTGGCAGAGAGACTCCGGGTACCCCCCATCCCAGGGTCCTGGTACCACGGTGCCAAACCGCAGATTCTGTACTCAGATAGTGCTGGCATCATTAAGTGGCATGGTATTAATCAGACCGAAAGAGAAAGATGCAAAACTCCACAAGTTTCTCTCATGCGAGTTTCAGAGGACATCGCTGCATAATACAGAAGTCGGCTAACGCTAATGCTGCCCTTGGCTGTAAAAGTATGTAAATAAAATTATTATGGGCACACGCAAAGTTAAAGTGCATAAAAATCATTTTCGGGGCATATCGAGTGCAGCAAGCATGGTTTATTAAAGGGACATAAATCGCTCAACATTCGCAAAGCCGTGGTTTGACCTTGCGTACATCCGCAGCGCTTCAGCTAAGAAATAGAGGGACGCTTAGTGATTAGTGACTAGCCAGGGAAGTGGCATATATCTTCTATGCGGGATTTTTGCATCATACAGAGCGTAAATGAGCAAAGCAATAAAGCCAAAGAAAAAGGGACATTTAGAGACTCACAAACAGTCGCAGGCTCCTGGGGTTTGGAATTATTAATATACTAAGTGACCGCAGAAATTTTAGCTCATCAGAAATCGGTCCTCTTGTAAAAGCTGTACTAGTACAAGCTAATTTTCTTCTGAAGCAAGCATCCACATTATGTTCAGTTCATGTTCAATCACAAAAATCATATGAAGAAAAAATGTTAGATATGCTAGATATATTTTGGTGTCTTGGTGAAAGTTTATCAAGAATATGTCTGAAAAAGAGTTTGGTTTGAAGTCAACAAATTCATGCCAGATGGCTTTTCATGAACATTGTCAGAAAAGATTAAAGACTTACACATAAATTTAGTCTAAACAATGGCCAGCGGGAGGCCTATCGAAGGTTTCTCCGAAAATAATGGCAGCGGGACGCATCTCGGTATTTAACTGAAATGCATTTACACGACAGTGAACACAACATACAAAATAAACACACCGGCAGGCCAGTTTATAATTAAACCCCCAGTGGAGTATCAGTGATACAGGATTATCAGCTCAGGCTCACAATCACCACAAATCACCGCAAAGCCACAATACAGATGGCCGTCCCTGGATATGCGAGTCATTTGCTCTGGCCTCCAAACAAAATATTCTACGGACAGGCTACGAACGGGGAGGGCATTAGCGTGGGGCACAGAACGCCAATCCTGGGCCAGCAGACTGAATCCCGGGGTGTTAATTTAGCCATGCTACATCCCACTAGGCATAAACCTGCAGGCACACAGAGCACAGTCAGGCGACGTGACCTGGAACCCCGAACGTCTTTGGCGCGGTTAGCCTGTTGGAGAATGGCAAAGATGCTGCTCGTGGCTGCTTAGCCAAAAACTCCCCGGTTTTTCCCATACACAAAGGCACGAGCATGGAAGCCAAGGCAATAGACATCGTCCAAGGCAATGGAGAGCAGTACCTAGCAACCTTGTTTTAAAGAAGAACAGTCCCGGTCCCAGCGGGACGCGGAACCGGGCCACGTGAGGTGGTGACAGGAGGAAAGAGCAGGGGGCTTTATTTGGGGATGCAAACGGGGGGGACAGCAGGACGGAATGGAGTGGCGTCAGCAGGGAAGAGGCATAGATACCAAAAGCAGGAGGAGCGTTAGATCGTAGGAGAGGAACTATAAATGTATCAGGTCGTAGAGGGGCCTGGAGCCGATCCCAGGCAGCACAGTGCACAGGGGATTATATATAATGCTATTTCATTATTGATACTAATACACAGTAATAATGCATGGATATCAGAATGCAGTCAGTCTAACACAAACCACTCGCAGCAGACCAGCCTGTTTGATGACATTAAATATAATGCCAACATCTGCCTCTTTATAGACATTCTCAGTTATATCTGTCATTACATTTTACCACAACGCTGCTTTACTACAGTGCTGACGTATTACACCATTTGGTTGTGATGAGCAAATATCTTAGGGAAAACAGTTTAAGTCAGAGACAGACATCAGTATGGGCTTCCATATTTAGATGCAGGATATTGGCTGTTTAAGCCAGGGCAAACAAACACAGCTATACAGTCTAATGCACATCGGCAGTGAAATGCGCTCGGTACAATACTATCAGTATGCTGAGAATGTGGCATTAAGCAGTCATCTTCACTGCTGAGGTTATATTGCTCGGTAACACTTGGTAACTACTTGAATCTGTCATCTATAATGCATTATAAGTATCTTCATAATGGGTTATAATGGTTGGTATAAGAATTAAGGATGCTTTGTGCTGAATTATGAAGGTATGTATAGTGCATTATAGGTGAGAGCTTTTATTCGTAATGCATAATAAAATGGCTATAATGTGTTATGCATTTTATAAATATGTATAGTCATGTTTAAAATGCTTTATGAATGCATTATAATGTGTTCTTATAAACAAGACATTCATATGAAGTGTCACATTTTTTTCCAGTTGTAGCACAGGATAATCATACCACCTCAGTCTGTGCCTTCTATGCCCCTATGCTAATATAGCCTCCGAAGGGAGTCCTAATCCCAACAAGCCAGAGACGAGCCACCAAAGATTTTTCCAGTAATAAGCATATAAACCAGAGCAGCAGCTCTGTCATTCTGACACAAGCAGAGAGTAAGCTGGCTTCAAACAGCCCCCGCAGCGGCGTACGGCCAAGACACAGAGTTTGTAGGGGTTTACAGAGACCTGGGCTGTTTGCAAGGAAAACTCCATGCTGCCGGGGGTCAGATCGTTTGTCTGTGATCGACAAGGGTAATGAGGGCTCACCCCTCTAGCACCGCAGAAAAAAAACAGAAACAAAGGTCAAGAAAGGAAACCCAAGTTGCTTGCATGCAGAAAGTCATTACTCACAAACAGATTAAGGGCACTCTAGGGAGAGAAATGAGAGACAATGGAAATTAATGTAAATTAAGCAGTGTGCTATTAAACGCATGATGTTTCTGGAGCATAATATACAAGGGAAGAAGAGACAGAGTTCCTTCCAGGAAAAAAAAAATAAGGTTCCCCGGCAGGGAGAGTGAAGCTAGCAGCTAGCTTATGATCTGTTGAGCAATTACGTGGATTTATGAATCCGGCCTTTGGTGAGTCCCTCAGTAGTGATTGCTGGATGGCCTGCATAAATCACAGGCGGCGTGGGGGTCATACGTGTGAGAGGTCAATGATAGGCAGTGCAAGTGTTAATCTGATCCGTGATTTGTGACAAACTGCCACGTGTCCTACAGTACGTACTGTCGCCTCTGCCTGTAGGGGGCGCACAAAGCAGCAAACTGAATGGAACAGAGTTTGTGGTTTTTCCTTCAAAAATGAAGGCCACAGTCCGTGTTGAGAAACGGGCACGTCGCAGGAAGAAGGAAGAGTGTTGAAAATGCACCGTAACATACATGACATTAACTTTGCCTTGTCCCCTTCCACTAATTCGAACCATCCGTGTTGTCTCTAGAGATCTTGATGCCAGAATAATACCAACTATTTCACACAGCTAGTCTAGAAAGCCTTATACTTTTAAAATCCAGTGGTGCAGTGGAGCTAGAGATGCAGTGCTATACTTACAGTACAAAATAGCAGACACACCCTGCCACAGTGTTGCAATCCACTGTAACTATAATTGTACCTGCTTTTTTTCTCTCTTTTCCTTCTTTTTACTCTCTCTGTCTCGATGGATTAACAGCAATAAATCCAAAGAATGACAGACAAAAAAATCAGACAGTGCTAAAATACAATAAATGACAAGGCAGAAGATGGAGGCCCATCCAAAATACATGCTGTCTGGTCCAAAAAAGAGTGAATATTGGATATGCTACAAAAATTAATGGACTACAAATGATCCCATTTTGCTGAAACGGACCTTGAAACTAGGTATGTCCTGTTCAAAGTCACCTGAATGCTTTTTAAATGCGATATCTGCATTGATGAGGAAAAAAATACATTAAAATGTTTTTAGCATTAGGCTGCAACATACAAAAAGGAAGAGGTCTGAATACTCTCTGAATGTACGATATATTTCACTGTCATTAACCACATTACAAAAGTGATCATCTGTTTATGATTGTCTATTAAAGATTAGCAAAGTGTTACAAAATAATTAATAACCAGATTATAAACCTTTCACAAACCCTTCTTAAGGGTAGTGTTATTGGTACCCACAAATGTAATGCATATTTCTGCTCATTCAATTTCAATTACCACAACTAATTTTCTTGTTTTTTTTTACTATGGCTCTGTCTTCTGTCCATGCCTCAGTGTCGTGTTTAAATGTCTCATACATTTATATTCCATTTTCTACAGTTTCCTTACATTACAATCAACGACCCCGAAATGTCATCTCAGTGTATGACCCATGCATCATATTGATGAAGATGACAATAGGGAAGTTTTGATTTTGAAAGATTTCTTGATCAGTTCTTACTTGATTATATTTTACTGAAACAGCTGTAAATGTAAAGCTCTCTGGGAATCCCATCTCTGAGCTTCCCATCTCTGGGCATCCCATCTCTGCGCATCCCATCTCTGAGTATCTCTGGGCATCCCATCTCTGGGCATCCCATCTCTGAGCATCCCATCTCTGGGCATCCCATCTCTGGGCAACCTACCTCTGAGCATCTCATCTCTGCACATCCCATCTCTGAGTATCTCTGAGCATCCCATCTCTGGGCATCCCATCTCTGAGCATCCCATTTCTGAGTATCTCTGAGCATCCCATCTCTGGGCATCCCATCTCTGAGCATCCTATATCTGGGCATCCCATCTGGGTATCCCATCT
>JAODKL010000036.1:3014570-3031769 GCA_026780765.1 Petrocephalus schoutedeni | reverse complement strand
ATCCCATCTCTGGGCATCCCATCTCTGAGCATCCTATATCTGGGCATCCCATCTGGGTATCCCATCTCTGAGCATCCTATATCTGGGCATCCCATCTGGGTATCCCATCTCTGAGCATCCTTTATCTGGGCAGCCCATCTCTGGGTATCCCATCTCTCAGCATCCCATCTCTGTATTATAGGTAGTAGATACCTATAGGTTTGTACTTCTAAGTGCAAAATGAATAATGAATTATTGGATATACCATCAATTAATTAATGTTTTGTTTATATTTATTTTCTTTGCCTAATTTTCCTACAATGTCTCCTGGTTGTGTGTTGTGTATTGTTTAATATTTGTTTGAACTATGTGTATTGTCTTTGCATTCTGTCTTGTTTTGCACTATATGTTTGTTTGTCTGCCCTTTGCAAACCTTCCTACTGTATGCACCAGAATTTCCCCCCTGTGATCAATAAAGTTCATCTTATCTTAACTATCCGCACAGGTCTGTCTTCTCTGTAATGAAACATCTACAGATATGTTTCCCGCAAGCCCTTGGTGTACCGTCCCAGACACCCTCAGAAGCCTGACGGCTACAGGAACGCAGACTGGTGGCCAGACTGCAGTCATGGTAACCATACCCTGGGGGACCCTGTCAGCCCCACTATGCAGAGCTGTGTCCGCTGCAAAAGTTAGGGCATTCCAGAGCAGTGAAGCTGCCTCTGGGGACACCTCCTCTCCCTGTCTCCTCTAGTTCCGACTCTCCAGCACTTATTCTGCAGGAGGGGCACCAAGGCCTCCGTCCAGGCAAGGTCATCCTTCAGCTGAACTTCCAAGAGACACAGGTCCACCGCCTCGTCCAGTCGCTGGCCCGGAAGCTCCCGGCACATAGCTCCTACTGCGGCACCAGTGAGAGCCAGCTGGCATGTCTCCAGGGCCCGGGTTGAGGTCAGCCCACTAGGGGTGGGCCAGATGGGCTGGGAGCCCCGCGGCCAGCTGGCAGGTGGTCATCCGGGAAGAAGTAGGCCAAGCCTTCTAGGTCAGCCTGGCTCAGGTTCTGGAAGGTGAAGACGGACTGGGCCTCGGAGCTGCCTCCCCTCACCCCCCCCCCCCCATGACCTCCATAATCTCTGGCTTTATGCTGGATCCCTGAAAAGTCCATTCTGTTGTCAGCTGCAGATGGCTCCCCTATGGGAAAGCCAGCACCAAGCACCAACGATGCTGGGTCACCATTTTGCCGGGGAGAGAGCCCTCCTCCCGGACCGCGTGACCTTGCGAGCCAATCATGTTCCACGCTGCTGTGTGAACCTCCGGGGCTCCGGGTTCCTGGAACAACTCCAGTGTGTGGAGGCAGTGGTCCAGCCCACGACTCTTAACATGCTGGGAGGTGACATCTTTGGAGGGAAGAGGGAGGTTTAGTCTGCTTCATCATGAGACAAGCAGTGGTCTGCGTCAGGGTGGTGCACAGTGTGGGCACGGCTGTACCTGCCCCCGCCATAGAAGAAACTCCTCTTTATCTCATCTCTTGACAAGGCGTCAAATAAGCTCTCCTCAGGCACTATTCTGACACAAACAAGCATAGGAGAATTATACCTAAAAATCATGGGATTCACTCTTAAATATCACCTCAGGACACTGTGTGTGGATGATTAGGTCTTGATAAAGGCTAGCTCATCTATTGCTCTGTTCCCCCAGGCATCTCAGATAAATATGGAAGACAAAAAAAAATATATATATATTTATATATATATATCAGGCTCCTAAAAGTATTGAAAGTATATGGAATCAAACCAGAAATTTCGGTATTTAGTGCCACCCGATTAATAACAACAATGAGTTCTGACAAAACAAAAATAATGCATAACAAAAAATAAAAAAGACTAATAATTTAGTAAAATGGAGTAAAACATTGCATTCTTATCATTGCCCTAAATACACAGAGAAGAAATACAGCTAATGCCATACAAGCCAGTTTCATACAAACATTGCAAAACAATTACATTAGAATTGACTTCTCGGAGTCCGCCGACTTAGTCTACGACTTTTTACGTCAGTCTGCCAAGTGATGCTTTCCAAGAGGGCAACATGGGCTTTGACCACCACTGAGCATCTGTGGCTGTAGGCAATTTGGAAATGGAGGACTTGAACGTGAAGGACAGATGGGGTAGAGAGTGACAAATGTCTGAGCATTGAGCTCAGGCACCTCCTCCTGCTGTAGCTCACCCATATTGCATGAAGCAGTCGCGTTTCATGGCCCTATAGATGGAGCCATCGGAACCATGGAAATGCCACACAGGCCTTGAGTGCAGATTTAGTGCCGACCGGGTGCTTTGGCCGACAGTCTTATTCCCAGTCGCTGACATCTGGCTAAACGAAAAGACTACCTGGGAAATGGAAAGCTGCAGTACATCCATCCATTCTCCAACCCACCTTATCCTTTTCGGGCCGCGGGGGGTCCAGAGCCTATCCCGGAAGCTACGGGCACGAGGCGGGGAACAATCCAGGATGGGGGGCCAGCCCAACGCAGGGCACACTCACACACCATTCACTCACACATGCACACCTACAGGCAATTTAGGAACTCCAATTAGCCTCAGCATTTTTTTGGTCCGTGGGGGGAAACCGGAGTACCCGGAGGAAACCCCACGACGACATGGGGAGAACATGCAAACTCCGCACACATGCAACCAGGGCGGGATTCAAACCCCAGTCCCAGAGGTGTGAGGCAACAGTGCTAACCAGAGCTGCAGTACAGGGACGCAAAAATGAACGAAATAAAGTAAAAAGTGACAATTTTAACATTTAATTATTTTAACATTTATAACACCCCAAGCTGACTTTTAAAAGTTGACATGCTGGTCTTTGAGACTTTGCTTTGGACTTGTAATACAAGTATGCATAGCTACATCAGTGTCAGACAAAAATACAGCATTAATAATGTAACTTCTATTTGACTTAGAAGAGCCCATTCTTTGCTTTAATTGAAAATATTCCTTGTCTGCCGAGTACCTACATGCAGAGGTTGCAATAACACATGTTAAAATCCCAGAGAGAAATATATATTTTTCTATAAAGATTAGAAGAAGGTTGACCTTTAGGGCATTCTAGTGGGGGAAAAAAAGCTCCCATGGCCTTAAATTAAACCCAGAAACCTAAGATAAAGGAGCGCAGATATTCTGTCTTCCAGCATACATTAATAAGTCAATAAAAAAGGTAAAGAACTGGGTAACGCTTTCTAAGAAGCCCATATTCATAAAGCCTAATAACTGTTCCTATAATACATTGTAACCCATTCATCATGTAGATCATGTAGTATAAACAATGCTATGATGTAAAAATGTATAACACATTATAACCATGTTTCTCACACATTATGAATGCTCTATGAAGGTCTCATCTATAATGCACTATAAATATCAACATAATGCATTATAATGGCCAGTATGAGATGCTTGGTGCTGCACTATGCAGGTGTTTGAAGTGCATTATAGACAAGAAATTCATAGAGCATTCATAATGTATAATACACATAATGTGTTATGCCTTTTTATAAATAGTCATAAATAAATAGGTAGGTTTATAATATTTTATGACTGCATTATAATGCATTATGAAGGCATGTGTAGTGCAGTATAATGACTGTGTTAAGTAAAGTATTACCAATAAGTGTACCAATAACAGACAGGATGCAATTTCCAATCTGGTTTATTTAATTCAACTAGTTCTCTGTTGTCTGAAACATGATTGATTTTAAAGCATATAATGCATGAAGTGTAGATACTTCACTGAGCACTAATGCCATGGCCCCGTCCTTTTTTACCTGGTGAGTCTGAAGAATATGGAGTCACTGTGGATCCCACACTTTTGACAGCCAGCAGGGGGCGGGCTTTCTGCAGTGGCCCATCGTATATACCCAAAGTGACCACACTGTTGCCTTGGCGGGCCTGCACTCCACAGTTGCAGGCGATGGTGTAATGCTGGATGCCGCAGTCCCACAGGTGGACCCAAGCCTCAAAATACTAGGCCAGGTTCTATTGAAGGTATGATCTATTGGCAGACCAGATTTAACCCTGGGGAACCCACAGGGTCATATTTGACCCTACCTTTTATTTCTGCCTTACATTAAGCCCAGTTATCAAAGTAAAATATTTTTTTGCTTTACAGTCCAATGTACCATATATGAACCAAATTACTTTGACCGGTTTGAGGTGAAACCACCAGAGGCAGCTGGACCCCATCCAGGAACCCACAACAGCCCCATATACATGGTGGACGAGCATGAGGTGAGGCACGTGCTGCAGGCTGTCAACCCATGGAAGGCAGCTGGACCTGACGGCATCTCGGGACGCGTGCTGAAGGACTGTGCCGACCAACTGGCTAGGGTCTTCACCAGGATATTCAACCAGTCTCTGTCCCAGTCCACCGTGCCACCTTGCCTGAAATCCTCCATCATTGTGCCTCTGGCCAAGAAACAGACCATCACTAGTCTTAATGACTACAGGCCAGTAGCACTGAGCTCATCAAGCTCATCAAGAACCACATCATGTCCTTCATTCCTTCCTTTTTTGATCCACACCAGCTCGCCTACAGAGCTAATATTTCTACAGAGGACGCCATGGCCACTGTTCTCCATGCTGTTCTGTTCAACCTGGAGCAGCAGGGGAGCTGCGCACGACTGTTCTTCTTAGAATTATCTCTGCTTTCAATACCATCCTCCCTCACAGACTGGTGTCCAAACTGTTGGACATGGCACTTCCACACTCCACCTTCCTTTGGATCAAGGACTTCCTGAGCGGCCGCACACAGAGGGTTAGAGTGGGCCCCCACTCCACACCCATCAGCCTCAGCATGGGCTCCCCACAGGGCTGTGTGCTCAGCCTCTTGCTCTATACCAGGGGTCTCCAACTCCCGTCCTGGAGAGCTACTACCCAGGAGGTTTTCTGTCCTACCTGGCTTCTGATGAGCAATACCTATTCTCAGGAAAATCACAGGAACAGGTGTGGCCCAGAAAACCTCCTGGGTAGTGCAGTAGCTCTCCAGGACCGGAGTTAGAGACCCCTGCTCTATATCCTCTACACCCATGACTGCATTCCTGCTCACCACAGTAACACCATAGTTAATTTCGCTGATGACACTATGGTAGCAGGGCTCATCTCTGGGGAGGATGAGTCCACTGACAGAGATAAGGTGGAGCAGCAGACAGTGTGGTGCAGGAACAACAACCTGGTCCTCAACACAGCTAAGACCAAGGAGATCATTGTGGACTTTAGGAAGACAGCAGACAACATTCAGCCACTCTTCATCAACGGGGACTGTGTGGAGGTCTCAGACTTCCACTTCTTGGGAGTCACCATCAGGGAGGAGCTGACGTGGGGAACACACACTGCAGAGCTAGTGAAGAAGACCCAAAAGAGACTCTACTTCCTGAGAGTTTTCAGGACGAACAACATCCCGGAGAAACTGCTGGTGTCCTTCTACAGATGCACAATAGAGAGCATCCTAGGCTACTGTCTCTGTGCATGGTTCTCAAGCTGCACAAGCTCCACAAGGTTATACAGGTCACCCAGCAGATAGTTGATTGTCCTCTACCCTCCCTTGAAGAATTGCACAGCTCCCGGTGTCTCAGGAACATCAAAAGAATTCTTCGGGACCCACCATACCCTGGACATATACTGTGTGAACGCCTGCCTTCAGGCAGCTGGTTCAGATCCTTAAAGACAAAAACTAAGACTATGTCCAACTATTCCTGCTATTTTTTCATATGCAATTGGTGAAATGTGCAATGCTGGTCTTTGCGTTGTTTGGAAATTTATTGGATTATTTGTTTTATTGTTACAACTGTCTATTGTTTTGATGTGACACTGGAGAAGATGTACTTTTAAATTTCAATAAAGCATCTGAATCTGAATCTGAAGTGAAGGCCAAATCCTAAGTCTTTCTGATATCTTGCTTTATGTGTAGCCTAAGCCTACTTCACTGATAAAAGGGGGAATCGCCATTCAGTCACTGTCAGATAACTGACACCAGGTTACTCGTCTGTTAACCTTGATCACTGATACTATCGGGACCCCACAGGACAGGATGGGAACAACTGGTATAAACCAACAGCATGAGAGTTCTTCGGCATTCAATATCAGTCAAACAGATATTCCAGAAGAATGCCACACTTCTATTCAGATTGAAAGACACGTTGTTTTTATTTTTTCTTACTGGTGACTGAAGAGCAGAATCAGAAATGTACCCTTTTTTAATAAAGTCAGTGGCATTAAAAAAACTACACTGTCTGGCTTTAAACAAACACTTAAGTCAGCTATGGGATAATACCTTCCAAAGTTTCATTACCATACTTAGAGATAGGCACAAAACATCTATAAAGAACAACAACTATAAAGCATCCATTCATTTACAATAAACACTTTCCCAGCCATGGTCCCAGGAAGAAGAGGGCGAGGGTAGCTTATATCCTGAAGGAAGGACCCATCCATTGCAGGTCATTCAACTCACGATTCACTGATCTGAGGCAGAACTGAATATCAGCATACAAGACAAAAACAACACAGAGAAAGAGTCAGTCCCAAATCTAGAACCCCCAAAGGCACCAGGTTTCCACCTCTTTCAATTGTAGCAATATACTTTAATATGTTTAATATGTTATAGCCTTAGGCCAGTCTTTGATACCAAAAAAAATTATCATAATAACATTGGGAAGACTTGTATAAGATATAAGATATATGTAGATGCCAAGTTTTTGTAAAAGTTGGTATCTGACTCTGCTCAAGAGCATGACTATAGGTTACGGTACTTATATTTGTTAATAAAAAATAATGCGTTATATAGAAATTAATTGGACCTGTTATTACCAAGGCTTTTTTTCCCCGCAGTAACAGCCATCTCTGAGGTCAGGAAATGTGTTTCGCCTCAGGCAACATGAAAGAACAGGCTCAAATTTGGAGGTAGAATCTGTTATTTCGATCAATTAAAATCCCGCGATTCGTAGCAGAGGTGGAGAGCGGTCGGCGCTCGGCCTTGGCGGCTCGATGAGCAGAAATGCATTAATTATAGATGCGTCTGTGTTCCAATGTGATTAAAAGCTGCTAAAATGAAAGGGAGCTGTATGGGAGAGCTAGCCAGGATAGGGTGGGAGCGTCGACCCCCGAGAAAGTGGTAAATAAGGAAACAGGCTAGCGGAAGCAGCCCTCTTGAGGAAGGCACTTGAACTTCCCAGCCACCGGAGAGATGTTAATGAACAAAGTTGACGAGATGAAAATGCAAATTGGTTTTGGGAATCTTAAAACCAAGAGACAGGTGCTTATTTAAAATTAGAAATCGGCTTTTCATTACTCAGACTGCATGTGAGGTGACTAAGTTCAGATTGCTTTTTGATGTCTAGTAACTAGCTAACCATATTTCTACTAAAATGTAAATTCAATTAATCGTTAAAAAAAAAACAAGTAAAGCAACAACAACAACACATATGGCTCCAAAAAAACTGCAGAGAGAAAATATTAATTTGCTATTTCTTAGAACATGTTCATTTTATGGAATTATTTTCTCAGAATATTACAGAAGGAAAATTCAATCAATATCATTATGAAATTAAATAAATTCCAGTTGTAGAATGAATAAAATAACATAAACAATCAAAAAATAGTGCCAATGGGTCACTATGAACAGTCACTAGCTCTCAGATATAATGATGTGAGGATCTGTCAGTGAGTAACAGCTCACGGTGGTAATATCCTGAGCCACAACCAAATTAATGGAGTAATTTAAAATCATGCAGGGCCTTTACACTGGCACTATAGGTGGGTTACGCTATCGTCTGTCTTTATCGCTTATAGTATGACACGACTTCATTACTAGATCTTTCCACTGAGAATATGAGGGGAACGCCCAAACAATTTAATCCAACTGAATCTGATTTACAAATGTGCATTATGGGTAGTGGGAGCAGATCATTGTGTTTTCAGACATTCTATGAACTGTCAACTGTCAAGTGCAGTACCCTCAAGACTGACTGGCAGCTATAGTAAAAAATGAATGAAAAGACTATGGAAAAATATCTTCATTGTTTGTCCACTTGATCTAACACTCCCATGACGGGAGAAATCGAACCTTTCACTGAGGTAAATTTATTCAAAGAAAAGAAATTGTCACATTTTTTCCTCAAACACACATATCATCCCGATTGTGACTTTGAGCAGGCTGTAGGAGATGGGAGAGCACATTTAAAGGGGTCAGAGACCACTCCTTTGTGTGAAATCTATCCAGATCCCCCACAGTCCTCAGGCCTTATTTGGTAGACCCTCCTCTTCAGCTCACCCCATAAGTTCTCATTGGGGTTTAGGTCTGGGGACTGGAAGGGTGATCACAAAGGCAGCATTCTATAGCCTGTGAACGATTTTAGTGTGGATTTGGAAGTATCCTTTGGATCATTGTCCTACTAGAAGATCCAGCTGTGACCCCGTCTTAGCCTCCTAGCAGAGGTAGCAAGATTTTGGTCTAAAATCTCCAGTTATTTGATTGTCTCAATAATACCAGATATCCTGCATAACAAGTTTCCCAGGGCCTTTTGAGAGAAAAACAGCCTCACAGCATCACAGATCCACCAGCATGCTTCACAGTGGGAATTAAGTTCTTTTCTTCACGACCTTGACTTATTTTACACCAAACCCGCCTCTGGTGTTTGTTGCAAAAAAGTCCTATTTTTGTTTCATCCGACCACAATCCTTCCTCCAATACCAGTCAATTCTCCAACTGAGATCCTTAGAGGAGATGCTGCTTCCTGGATCATCCTCCTTCATTGTGTGTCAAGGTAAAACAGGTTTGTGTCCTCTTCCAAGTAAAGTCACCTCAGTCCCATTTGTTTAAACATCTTAATCGTTGCTCTCAATGTGGAGAAGGGGATTTTCAAGCATGCGGCTATTTATTATAGCCATTGCCTGATTTATGTAGGCCAACAACCTGCTGTCTCATTTCATCTGTGTGTTCTCTGGTCAGACCCATGTTGATGAATGACTAAAGGACTCTGTCCTCTGTGTTACCACATATTTACACCCCAGTGCAACAGGAAGTCATAGATCATCACTGAAGAGTTTTGTTCATGACAATAATTGTGACAAGGGTTTTGTGAAATTAATGTTACTTGATGCCTTTTCTTTGAATACATTTGGTGCAGTGAAATGTTATATTTATGCTATGAGAGTAAGATCAAGCTAATGAACAATAAAAAGTTTTTCTCAGTCATTTGTACAAGGGTGATTTTTTGGCTTGATTTTGCCCTCAGTTTGGAAGGCACTTTATCTTCGACATTATCAGAAGTATTAAGCTTGAAACACATACTTCCATGAGTACACAAAATGTTATAATTTATAACAGTTTAAATCAGTCTTTTTTAACACTATAATAATAAATTTATTTCCAGCTTATAGTTTGTACATTGTTCTAATGAAAATAACATGGAAATTGTGTTTATTGGGTCACTCCTCAATAAATCCCTTAAATTAACACATCATATGCAAAATGTTTGGAAACCACACAAAGAAGTGCTACAACCTATTCGGCACGCGAAGCAGGCAAGCAGAGACACCTAAAGCAGACTTTCGGTGCAGGAGGGGCGAGTTCCCAGCAGGCTGGATGCCGATGAGGCTGACAGGGGTGTCGTCACGAATGAAGTGAGTCACTGCTGTCAGTCAGAGTTCTGTTCGGGCACAGACCCTGGGCTTGTGGCAGTTTTACTTACACAAACATGTTCTGAGGGCAGAACCAAAAATGATTGGTTCAGAGAAATAATCAGATTGTAGAGGAGGTTGGTCCAAGCAACTAGAGGAGGTCGGACCAAGACATCTGAATGCTTGGTCTGACGTGACAGAAAATCTTTATCTCTCTGAATCATTTTTTGTTCTGTGCCCAGAACATGTTTGTGTAAGTAAAACGCCCATGAGCAGATCCTGGCCAGGGGTGCCATTAGAGATTTTGGGGCCATGGAAGCATATAATTTTAGGTCCCCATCCCAGACCAATCCAATTATGATCCAAATTAGGGGCCCTTAGAATAACTTTCACCCCTGTAATGGCACCCCTCATCCTGGTGACACACAGTAATAGCTGCAGATTCAGCCAGCATGCAGACAGGTTAGGGGCATCGAAGCCCAAAGCATCTGTGGCTACAGCAGGCCAAAAGGCGTCACTAAGTCAGAATATACGAGCACCGGCACACAAACGACTCTCTCTGTCGCTAAGGGACATTCTTCCTGGTGACAGGAGAATAGGACACATTTTTATATTCGTACTCTATTAAAGACCCAAGAAGAGTTATTATGCCATAAAATTCTCAGAAAATTATAGCACTAGAATTTCCAGACATTTAGAAAGGTGAGACAACAGGCGAAACTCGGTTACGGATGGCTGAGACCAATAATGGCACCCACTTATTACATTGTATCAATCTAAAATAAGTTTGAGGCTGAGTAATGTAGATATAATTTGCCAGTGTCATTAGGCATGTATGGACCTGAGACTGAAATCAAAAAGTGACCACAGCCATACCTTTGAGAGGGATATTCAATCTGAATCGCTTCAATGACAATATCCAAGAGGATACTATGCACTCCATTTGTTGATTCGATTAAGCTGAAAAGTGATATTCCTGGAAGGTTAGAATAAGTCTTCTTCTTCTGTATTGTGTAATGCCCAGTATGGATTTACCTTTGTGCATTATTTCATGAAGACCGCAGACACAGGTGCAAATGGAAGAGAGGATGAGTCGTCAACGGCGAGGTGAAGGATGAAGCTACAATTGCTGCTTGGCTCGTTGCCACGGCAGGGGGCACAGTTACCGAGCCACTGCTCCATGCAGCCCTCTATGAAGTGCAAAACACCATGAATAAACTGCAGAAAGAACACATCTCAACACAAGTACACTCCTGTCACAACAAAGCTCCTTTGCACCAGCTCTTTATTTGTGGGGGGGAGTGCGCACCTATATTTACAAAGCCGGAAAAAGCCTCTAATTTGATGACGAGCCGGATTACACTTTGGGCTAGTGCCAGTGTGTCTCTAACTTGCACAGAGCATCAAGTAAGAATATAAATACCTTAATACCTGTATACAATTTCTCTGGCAAAAGACCACATGTTGGTTGTATTCTTAAGAAAGCTGGATACACTGCTGGAGATCTGTAGAGCTGGGCCAGCAATAGAACAGCTGCTGAAACAATGCTGCGGAGATATATCATAGCAGACCACAATCGCCATGCAAAAGCAAATACCTCATACAGCCCCCAGACAAAAATAATCCCAAACAAATGTAAAATGTAATTCATGTAGTTTAGCATAGACAAATAAAATGTATTCAGAAGACTATTCTCAATAGAACAGAATAAAGGATTCCCTTAAAGATGGCAGTGATTACTTTATCTAACCATGTAACATATGGCCTGATGGTATCCGGACGTGAACATCTGTAACACCGACAAATGTATAGAAGAGCCCCCACATTTAATGCAACTTTCTGTGGCTTGTCTCAGAAACCCCCCCTGACTCCACCAGGAGCAATGGGAACATGTCACTTCAACCTTCTTTCCACATCTGGTCCTTGTCTAAGCACCATACCCAAAGGGCAGGGGCACAGAGGACCTCCTGCCCATAGAACAGTGAAGCTCATCTGCGCATCTGCATTCAGTCATGCATTATATTTGCACATTGCATGTGATGTATCTCATATACTATATGTATAGATGGATGATATTTGTATTATGTCAGTGTCAACTTTCTGCATTGCACTGTATTCATCACACACCTGGTGCTACCTCTGGTGAGCTGTCGTGCATCCTATGTCTTGCATTTATTCTGTCTGCGTTATGTCCTAGCTGTTAGCTGTCTGTTGTCATGGTGTCTCCAACAATAGCAAGCTGTGCCAACAAAATTCCCCTGACCTTGGCTGTGTGACAATAAAGATTCTGATTCTGATGCACAAATGATTGAGCAGACACACAGGCACACATTTGTATTCATATCTTGGTAGGCCAAACCCCAAAAATCCCAACAATGACAACCGTAACCCCTACTCAGTCCTAACCCTAACCATAAGTAACCTAACAAAACTGGGAAATTTTTTGTTTTGTGATTGCATTCATAGATTTTTGGAAAATTGAGTTTCCCTTTGTGGGGACCTAAAAAATGGTCCCCACAATGTGACATATACATGACCGTAGTCGCACACACATATACACATACACACACACACACATATGCTAGGGCAGATCTTAAAGGCATGACCTTGACCCCCATTTAAAAGTGAACTCTGTCATCTGCAGGGCAAATGACTGCAGGAAGAGTTCCTTCGTGATGCCAAAAGCCAGGTGGTGCACCTACCTATTGGAGCAGGGCAGACATCATAGCCTTACAGCTAAGTGTACACTGCAGGTGGATGCTGTCACCACAGCCTTTCAGGTTACTCCTGGCTTGGAGGCTATGGAGGGAGGTCTGACTGTAGACAGCATAAACCAACTGCCATGTAATGTAGGCAACAAAGGAAATGGCTTCATGTGACAAACAGGAAGTTCTCAAATGATGTAAGGAATCTGTTCCACCCACCATTATGCACGTCAAATTTTACGGAAGCATGCATAGCATCTCCCCGTACATCTCTTTTTTGTTAATTATCTGTCTCAGTGTATCTCTAAGCTTAGTGACTGCTCAAATAATATACTCATGTTGCATGGTAAAGAATTTGCGGTCCATAGACCAGTTGACTGTGCTGTCAGTGTGCAGCAAGGCTGATGAGTAAGAATTAGTGGAAGAGACAAATGTCCATTTGGGCTCAAAATGTTTGAATTTAGTATAAAAGAAATAAAAAACTTCTGCTATAATGAGTCAGTTTCCTTTATATGTACAGTACTTTACTGAATTTGTGATCCGTATTGTGCATTGTTATTCTGGCCTCATCACCTACCACCGCTTACTTACTCACTCATCCAAAATTCTGTAATTGCTAACTGCAAGGCATTGGCAATCTGTTTAATAACTCTGAACACTTACTAAATAATAATAAAAAGGGCTCTTAAATAATTGTTTAAAATATTTATTTGGCACGTGTCCTTGACTTCTTCCTCACCTGGTGGACGTAGCTTGGTTTTATTTCAGGACTCTCTTAAAAAATAAGCACATACATTTAGAAAATTCAAACAATATTTCATTGTAATAGATTTTCCATTTCACTCTGGAATAAAATTGCCTGGCAAACACTTTACTTCAAGAAATACAGCCTTGGGCAGAGTATTGGAGATAGAAATCCCTTTAATTATCGTCAAACTGCATATTTTTTTTTCATACTAAAACATTTTCATGCAAACATGTCATGTTGCTAAACAATATCTTGTCTTTTCCTGATCTAGTTATTTGTACAATAACTTTCAATTCAGTCTCCCGTGCCTCTGTACCTTAGAGGTGAAGCAGAACAGGAGCTCAATTTTGGCCCTTTTCCTCTCATGATTGAACACATTCTTCAGCTGGGAAACATTAAAAATAACAACCATCTCAAACAAAGACATTTTTCCCGAACTGACCCTTAATCAATGATCACAAACGTCTACTATTAAAACATGGTTCCTTGGGGCAGAAACCAAAGTGAAGAGAACTTCAAATCTGAAGCACAGCCCATCCCGTAATATCAATTAAGCTATGGCGCAGAGCATATATTTTAAACAGTGCCTGCTTTATTGAATTAGAGATCAATTTTCCTTTTGTATGATTGCATGAACATGGCACAACATTGCCATGCTGAATGTAAAATATCTTTCAATCAATTTTTTTTAATTGTCTTCGATTAGCTTGAGCCCAGGCCAGGCTTGATTTTCATGCATTTTATTATTTGATTCTCAGTTCCCGTTTGCAGGTGGGGGGGTGGTTGCTGGTCCCCCCTTGCAACTTGGCCAAAATAAACAATCAGAAGGTAGCGTCCTGTTTCCTTGGACCTCCAGCACACATTCACGCTTTGAAGGCCCTGGCTGGCCTCAGGTTTGTGCAGATATGCTTCAGCTGCCACAGTTTCCCCCCAGTAATCCAAAGACATGCCATTCAGGGGTATTTCTGACTGTACAGCTGCCAGAGTAATTGCCCTGTGACGGACTGGCACTCTACTTGTGCTTCTCGGGATTGTGCCCTTATTGCTGTCCTTCCATTTGAAAAGAATAGTGAAAATACAGCATTTTCCTGGCTAGCATACACTGCTGATTCGGTACTGTGATAAGAAGACATTATTGTTGTGTCTTATTATGAACAGCAAAGCAGTCTGATTGTATCTCTCATCTCTCTCAGTGCATAACCCAGCAATTTTTATTTGATTCTGTAATTAACCCGTGAGCAGAGAGAGGCTCCGGTGTGTCCTTCAATTAGAATAAAGGCTTCTCAAGGTCATGGTTTGAGTTTACAAATCCTGTGACGAAATGACAGGGGCTGGTTTTTAAGCAGATGACAGAAAAGTATGGAATAAATGAAAAATAAATACAGAAGTCATAATGATTTAGGTGGTTTTGGATGGAATTCTGAGCACGCATATTAAATATTTAGCTGAATGAGTTAGACGTTAAACTTTACAGGTTATTCTGTAAAGTGTAGCTAATACACTTCAGCTAACTTGGCATCCTCCTAATGCCCATGATCACAGAGGCCTCATCTTCAGTGCACTCAGGCCACACACCCCTTCTGGAAGACACAGAAGTCACCGCAGTTCTGCAAAGAGATGGGGGACAAGCAGCAGTCCTCCGGAAAAAAGCACCAGGTGGCGCAAGCACACAGTCGGCCCACGTCTCCCGGTTCGGGCCATGGCCCATTCCCCTGTGGCAGCCACTGGGGAGCTTGGATCCCACACCTGTTCGTTGGGAAGACAGGGCCGTCACAGGTCAGGGGCGCGACAAGGCTGCGTAAACACATGCCTCCTGTGGACAGCCACTGCCTCGTTTCAGCCGGAATGAACCAGACTCGTCAACTGGAACACACCAATTGGTTCAGCCTGTCGACTTACTGACAGCATCATCTAGTGAAGGGTTTTTTCAAATCACTTACCAGACCGGTACTCAAACCAAAGACACAGACACACCTTCCTTCTTATTTTTTGTCATACTCTCTTTGACTTCAAAAGCGTTTTGCCAGCTTGTTTTGGCTTTGAATTCAACAGCAACAAATCACTGTTAATCTCCATGATTCCATTGCTGCATTAGTGGTTGCAATACATTCGCTTACAGCTTCAAATCTGCTAAAGCAGCTTTAAAACCAAAATGTCTACACCAATGTTTCCCCACACAGAATATGCACATGTTACCTACACTGTTTGTCAGTAATTTAAGCTGTTTCCAGAACTTGCAAAACATACACAAAATGAATTATTTATAATGCAGCTTCAATATTTTTTTAATACTTCTCTGAAGAATCGCATTGTTTTTGTATTTGTTTGTGCCAGGGAAATGAATTTTGAAAATGACACTGGAGTATATTGTTGGAGTCAACATCATTTCAATCGATGGACATGATGATATAAACTCATGCTGTACAATGAAAGCACAATGTCTGTGAAACCTGAATTAAGGCAAAGCAATTCCGGTTACATAACATCAATCAGTGAGCGCCTTTGCCTTAAGTAATTATTGAAGCTGATGATATATTACTGTCACATATAAGCTAACATTTTCTTTGTTGTTTACTTGTTTTCTGTATTTTTGTCCATTCTACTCTAAAATATGGATTCAGGGTCACTGACTTTAAATTACTGGAAATTGTCCTTTATGAATACATTTTTTTTGTTGTAAACCTTTAAAGTTTGAGAGAACGCCAGGGTGAAGTAACCCAGCAGTAACCATGGTAACCATCACCAGACGAGCCAGGGAGCACGGGCGTACGAGCTTGGCTGAGCTCTGGCTTCCTTCCACGTGAGCGGTGGGCGTCTCTGAGCGCCGCCTCTCGGCCATAAATCAGTTCCAGCCCGCGGACGGAGAGTGGCTGCGGATCAGGTCTCGGATGGCCGTGTGCTGGATCTGTGTGGAGTCGAAGTAGACGCTGCGGACAGGATTCCCGAGCATCTGCCCGCCGGCCGCATGGCATTCTGAGGCTGGAGGCATGGAGGGAACAATTGATGGCAATTCAGAGACATTTCATGAGTGTACTGAATGTGATACATGTACAACAGCAAACAAACAAGCATCTGCGTCAAATCATTGCAAACACAGAGGAACTGACATAATTAAGTACCAAAGTATTGATTAGGGGTCCCCAAATGGCAGGCCCTGTTTACATGTACATTTACATTTACATATACATGTACAGCAGCAATCAAACAAGCATCTGCATCACATCATTGCAAACACAGAGAAACTGACATAATTAACTACCAAAGTATTGATTAGGGACCCTCAAATGGCAGGCCCTGTTCACTCCAGCCTGGATCTGTTGATATGAAGCTCGGTTTCTTAGCAAATACAGTAAGATGCACATCAAATGTTCTGAAGAATATGCTGTCTTGTAAGGACAATCCATCCATCAATTTTCTAACCGCAATACAGGGTTATATGGAAAGACAAATTAAGGATATAACAAAAGTAACTAACTTTTCAGACATTATGTGGGATTTTCAGATAAACAAAAAGTGCGTTTGATGATTAAGTTTCAGCTATATGGCCAATATTGGGGCTAGAGAAGTTTGTTTTTGTCATGTAGTTTGAAGCAGTGCATGTTGAGCACAAAAGTAAAGTAAAACATCAGTGAGTGACGAGGGCAGCACACACAGGCACACACAAACAGATGCCCACGCAGACACACATGCAGACACATGCACAGTAACACACAGGCACATGCAGACACATGCACAGTAACACACAGGCACATGCAGACACATGCACAGTAACACACAGGCACACGCACAGGTGCACGCAGACTCATGGACCGGTACATGCAGACACACGCACAGGCACACTCTAGGCTCCTAGACATTAATGAGTAATAAGGACAGCACACACACAGACTCATTCAGACATATGAATATGCACACAGACACACGCACAGGCACACGCGAGGCTCCTAGACATTAATGAGTGATAAGGACAGCACACACGCAGACTCATTCAGACACATGAATATGCACACAGACACACACACAGGCACACGCGAGGCTCCTAAACATTAATGAGTGATAAGGACAGCACACACGCAGACTCATTCAGACACATGAA
>JAODKL010000036.1:2976492-2991706 GCA_026780765.1 Petrocephalus schoutedeni | reverse complement strand
TCATTACCCCATCAGGGCAAGCAACAAATTTAGTAGCTGATAAAATATACACAAGGCAAAGCAGCAGCAGCAAATCTGTGATAAAACAAACGAGTGTTAGACAGATATAGAATCTCCAACATAACTTGATTGACTCATTACAGTAGCTCCCAGTATCACAGTAGTCAGGTACACACCCAGAAAGCACCATTAAATATAAGGGACATAAATGCAGCTCAGAACACTACACCCAAGCACTTTGCAAAGTTACCTCAGTGCATCTAGATTCCTTGGCCCAAATACTAGCTTGTCGCCTCGTGCTCCGGCTCACTTAAACCAGCGTGGTTTTACTACTGGCACAGGGCCAGATTCCCACCGTAGCACAGGTGCTCACGAGTCCTCCAAACCCAGACCTCGGTTAAAGCACAGATATTAAAATGCACCCTCTACATGTAAAGCCAGCTTACAGCAATACTACCGTTGGTAGCTCAGCCCCACGCCACACGGAAAGGGTAGATACACCACTGGCCACCTGTTTCCCAAACAACATCTTAGCTTTAAGCCACTTGCAGCATTGTTGAACAAAGTAAACCAGACATCCACACATACCTTCCTGCAGGACACAGCATGGACCCAGAGAGATGCAGTAAAGCCAAACTCCTACCTGACATGCCTTAGGGAAGCCTTTTATAGAAAATGGTGCAACCAAACATTGATTGGGTAGCCACTCAGAGCTACATGGGGGTGTGTCCACAGGGGAGAGAGCTACGGTGGCTGAAAGAGGACAAAGGCAAACTACAATAACCTCTGCTGGTTACATTAGTGAGTAACAAAGAAGATAACAAATGACACAGGTAAATAATGAGTGAGATTTGTGAGTGTTTCCCAAAACCCTGCATTATTCCAGATTTAACGAACAAACGTAAAGTAGTTCTTTCTTGACTTCTCCCTAGCCTCAATGAAAGGAAAGCACAGACTAGCGATATCAGGAACATCGATCCCACATATAACAAAAGTGAAGTGTGTGTTATATGATTGTTACACCTAACATATACAAATACATAAACAATGAATACATGAAAAATCTATCAAAACATGTAAAAGCACACAAAATTGATAAAATAAAAAACATTGATAAAAAGTACCTATTAGCAAAAAAAGTACCTGTCAGTATCTATTGTAAAAAATAATGGTTTTATTTGGTTCTGTGTACTCTGTATTTTTGTCCTGTTGTGTGTAATATGCAGTCTAACATTTTCCTTTGGGATAATAAAAGTCTTCTGATTCTGATTCTAAGGGGTGATACACCTTACCGCATTAAAGGGTGTGACTGAATACATAGCAAGTCTTATTAGTTAGCTTATTCTGTACCAGGGTTACTGCAACTCTCTACTGGCAGAAAGTACCAGCTTGTGCTCTCAGACCACTGCAGGTGATTCAAAACGCTGCAGAATGTCTGATGTTCATTCATTCTAAACCTACTTGAGTCACACCCCCCCTTGTCTCTCTTTGCTCCTTCTGTATTGGCACTCACCAGGTCCTGGGTGCCGGCTTATCAATGACAAGCACCCATCTCCATTGATAGGCTCCTCAAGCCCTATGTCCCATCTCGCCCCCTTCGGTCAGCAAACAAATGCCGCCTGGAGTTCCCTCCATCACGCGAGAAGCTATGGGGCGCCGAGTGTCATGTGGTTATTTTCGTCCCCAAAATACATTTCGTGCCACAAAAAGCAGCATTTAACGACAAAATAAACCATTGCTGCATTTTGTACACGGAAAGAAACACCCCTTATATTACGTCCAAGAAAGAATAAGGCTTAACTGTCTTTCGTGCACAGAAATCAAAAGCACAGGATGTTGAAGTGTAGTGAAAGGAAATTCAAAGTCAATAGGAATGCCATTTCATCTAGCAAAACCTAAATAAAATTATAATGTATTTACTTTATAGATGGTAGATGTACATATTGTCCCTGTATATGTACTAGTGAGAGAAGTGTACTTTATATTTGCATGATTGTAAAAGAAAAATTATGTAACCGTTTAGCATAACAATATGCATTTGGTTTATGTTGGCCTTCTAAGATTTTTTTCATGTGCATGTACAGTATGTTTATTGTATTTGCATATTTAACTGCTTATGTGTGTTAGCATTTCTGAGGGGTCTGCATTAACTTTTCTCGTGGTGCTGGATTGTCACATGGAAAGGGTTACATGTGGGACTATATGAAGTGCACTTCTACCAATAACAACAGTTAAATAATTTATTCTACAAGAGGCACTTCCAATGTTGCATTTTCTCCTTTTGAATAACACGATATGTAATTTGGTTGTTGGTTGGATGTTATACTGGAACGTTGAGTAATTTGCATTGTTATTATTATCATTCTTGCTGTTGTTAATATTAGTATTAATATGTTTAATAGTTTTAGTCTGTAATAGTTTTGTGATCCATTTCGGGCAACCTTTGCGTCTCTATGACTGAACAGTAAGCCAAAGTTTAAATTAAAAATGGCATGGAAAATAACAAGTGGCTTGCATCGCCTGTTAACTGAAGAACAACAGCTTTAGTTATGAATGGTGTCAAGAAGCACTCGCTAATTAATGAATGAACTTAAGTATGAGACAACAAGCTACTTAGTATTACTATGTTTTCAGGAAATGCATCGCTGAACAATCCAAGTAATCCTGCCAGCACAAGCCCCATTGCCAATCTGGAGATGAGGAAGGTTCATAAAGTGTAAGATGCTCAGTTTAATAAGAAGGAAAATCCACTTAAAGCCTTAAATGTCAATACAAGTCATCTGAAGCTGGCAGACACAAAACGTCTCGTGTGTTGTTCCTGTTACAGCAGTTAGGGTACCAGAGTGTTGTGGCAGGGATGGGGATGTACACATGCCACTATTACTCAGGATTACTCCAGGATAGCTTAACGCTAATATCTCCCCAGAATACCCTCTAGATAGATACATAGATAATAGGGGTTTTTCAGTATCAGTCCGATACCAAGCATACGTACCCATACTCTTCCTCACGACAATGCGTCAATACCTATAACTGATGCCATGTGATGCCAGCAATACCATTAATGAGCAAAATAAATGGGACTATCAAAAGTCTGCAGTGTATAAGTACTAAAAAATTATTACAAAAAACAAAGCACAGCAGACTGCAAACTGCTCTACTAAAAAATATCAAGAAATTATACAAAGCAGGTTCACACAACACAAATAATGTAATTAAACATCTAAAACCTACACATTACAAAGAGTACTGCAGAATTACCACCAGCAGCACTCTGCAACAACCCAGTGTGCTGCAAACACTAGGACAGAGATATAAAATGTCAAAAGGGCAGTGAAAATAACTGAAACTCTTACCCAGTGTAATGATCTTGACGATCAGTCATTGTTGACCTTGATAATGTGCCTTCTGAGTGCGTTGGAGATATTGCTCTATTTATTCTATATGTGATTTTATAAAATGGTATCATAATCGCTTCTAATAAAATATTCTTTGGATAGACTAGTCTTTCTGTAAGACTTTATTCCCACTGACAAGTATTTCTATATTAACAGTTATAGTTATAATTACATGCTCACAGCGCAAATACAGCAGATTGGAGGGGCACTGAAGGCAATATGGCCAAGAAAAGAAAACAAAGGTAAATTTAAAAACGTTGCTGTATTTTTATATGATGTTTAGTCAAATATTTCTAGATTTTTAGAATCGAAGACTTTGACCTGTGCAACGCATGGATGTACAAAAAGTTCAGTTATTTTAGATTTGAGAACTGGTTCCACCAATAAACAGAAAAGAACTGGTTCAAAGGAACGAAAAAAAACCAAAACAAATGTCACTGCTCATGAGTATCAGTATATGAATCTCATTAGAACTGATTCACAATGTGATATGTTGTAGCAGAACTAACTGCATAAAACAAGTCTATATCTGACAGTGACTAAATGGAAATGATCACCTTTGTTGGGGATGTGGGCTCAGACCTCACACTAAACGAGATGGGATTAAGATTTATGATTTGGCAGTCATCAAGCCTAGGTTTCTAAGTGATAAAAATAAGCAGAGCCTATTGCAATTATATTTTTAACTTTTCATACGGTATGGGAGGGTATGAGCGTATGTTACCATTGGTCATATTGGTGGTACTCATAATATTCTTGAGGTGCTCTGTGGAAAGTTTGTGAACTTCTGCCTTCAATGGGTTCAGATGGCCTGCGACACATTTTTAAATCACAATTAAATCTGGCCTGCCAATCGATTGGTTTTCTACAGAGGCTAAAAAAATTTGGATTAGCATGCACTCTCCCCAGTAGGCAAGCTTCAGCGCCAGTTGTTTAGGGGATTACCCTTTACACCATAGACACACTTTTATCGTTTGTCTTTCAGTCTGGCAATTACATTCTCAAAAAACAAAAATGTGTGGGCTCTGAGATCAGTGTCTGAGTATACTGTAATTTCTACAGTACGGTGTTGGCTCTGGGATCAGCATCTGAGTATAATTTTTACAGTGCGGTGTGGGCTCAGGTATCAGCGTCTGAGTGTAATTTCTACAGTAAGGTATGAGCACTGGGATCAGCATCTGAGTGCAATTTCTACAGTAAGGTATGGGCTCAGGGATCAGCATCTGAGTGTAATTTCTACAGTACGGTGTGGGGGCAAGGGAAAACACAACAAAGGGAGAATTTCCCCAAGAATCAAAAAGCCATGGCTTTTAGTAACCCCCCACTGTAAATCCATTAGGGGCTGCTCTTGCAAGTGCAAAGAACCTGCTGCTTTCTGCCAGTGGCGTAAGACCACAATGCAAGGATTTATATTTAGCACGCACAGTATGATTGGCTGATGCAATTGGCTGGTTGGTCAGCATCCCGTTCTTTTGTTTTTGCACTTCATTGGTAAGATGTTGAAGTTTGATTACCAGAAAAAGGTAAGACTTCTCACAAAGCTTGTAGGGTTCCATTGTAATTCTGCTGTGTTGTTTTTGTTTTAGTTTTATGGAAAAAAATAAACGATTGAGATGTAAGGCTTAAATGTGTGTTTAATTTTCACCACTTTAGTACTTTTTGGCACGGGAATGGGGCGGCACTTTCAGAGTCCACCCCGGGCACCACTAACGCTAGTTATGCCCGTGCTTTCTGCCCTACTCCTTTGGGCATCAAGTTTCAGTTCAGAGTAACCAGCCTTCTTGGAGCTTTGGCTAGCATGGGGACTGTAACGCACTCATAGAGTACGGCTTTGGCAGTTACCTAAGGAAAAACTTGAATGTGGGAGGAGTTCAGAAAAATGAGTTTTGGTTGGCTTCAAAGAGATTCTGGCAATCAGACTCAGGAGGGGGAAGCAGGCTTTGCCCAAGCTGTTTACATGCTGGTTGAATGCTGCTGACCTCAGCTGGGGATGTAGCCAGACAATGGAATGAGCACCTCAAGGATCTCCTGAATCCCACTGGCATGCCTTTCTTGGAGGAAAAAACTCTTCAGTGCTAAGACTCTGACATGCCTCTCCAACAATTCATGGAGACTGGGGACAGTGCATCTGGATTGGCAGACTGAGGTGATGGTCCCAGTCTTTAAAAAAGGGACCCAAAGGGTGCCAAGCCCATCACTACAGGTCATTCGGTCCCTGTATAACTGGAGTGAGAGCTTAGTTCCCATTGCTGTCAGTAAGTCAGACTCATTCCCAGTGGATGTTGGACTCCACTAGTGCTGCCCATGGTCACCAGTTCTGTTCTTAAATTTAATGAACAGAATTTCTAGACGCATTCAAAGGGTGAACAGCGTCCTGTTCGGTGACCTAAGGATCTCATCTTTTCACAGATGATGTGGTCCTATCAGCTTCATTGGGCTGTGACCTGCAGCATGCAGTACGGCGGTATGCAGCTGAGTGTGAGACAGCTGGGATGAGGGTCAGCACCCCCATATCAGAGGCCATGGTTCTCGATTGGAAAAGGGAGGATTGTCAGGATGGGGATGAGTTACTGAACTGAGTAAGAGATTGACTGGCAGATCATTGCAACATCAGCAGTTATGCAGATGCCATACCGGTCGGTTGAGGTGAAAGGAGCTCAGTTTGAAGGAAAAGCTTTTGATTGACTAGTCAATCTATGTTCTGACCCTCACCTATGGTCACAAGCTTAGAGTTGGGACTGAAATAATGAGATTACAAATACAAACCACTGACAAGACGGATCCACGGCTACAAAGCACAACATCCTGCAGGGCTTGATCTACCGGGTATCATGGCACATAAATCCCATAACATAAATGTGGTCTGTGCCTTAGTAGCTACTGTTAGCTCATATCACATGGGATAGCCCTCTTTCATATCCCACACTGAAGAGTCTTGGCAGCCCAATACCTGGTCGGCAGATCGAGTTTGGCCCTCCTCAGACCTCATTCTGAAGGTAATCGGCATGGCTGGCCTAAGCATCCCCCAAGCCTGGCAGTTTCAAAGATGCTGTGACCCAATCCCCCCTCCTGCTCATTTTTTCTGCGCTCAGCATGTTGACTATGGGAAATGCTGACGTTAACATGCACCATTTTTAGGAGAGAGTCAACATTACTTGCTTCACATGGTGGTGGTCATAATGTCTTGGCTCATTAGTATATATTTAAGCATATGGTATGTCAGAGCATAGATTAGAATAGGGGAACTTTACTGGAAGTGGCAACTCAGTATTTTTCACAGACACTCGTGTATATACAGGTCAGAGCAAGTTTGGAGCTGCCAGAGTTAAAAGTTTTGCTCAAAGGCCCAGTGGTGATATGATTACACTGCCAATTAGAGGATGCAAGATGGCGGTGCATGCACTATGCGAGCGTCTCTTCAGCTTTTGCAAGCTAGCAGTGTTATTCTTGCTCATTTCGGGTCTGTTCGTTCAGAACAGCTTCGCTTTTACATCTTACACCCGACAAGAGCTTTTGGATACACAACTCCGACTGTTTTATCAGCAACCTTCGACTCATCCCTGAAATAAGAAGAACACCCAGTGCTTCGCAGGCTTCTCGGCCGACGGGAAGTGCTCGAAGACGGCGCAGGGACCGCAAACAAAGACGGGGAAACACAGAGAGCTAACAGCTAAGCTAAGGCTAACGCTGCACCGGCTTTCTTTACCCAGCATTTTCCTCGCTAATGTGCGGTCCCTGGTAAACAAAATGGATGAGTTACGACTTTGGATCACTGACAACAGGAAACTTATGGATTGTAATGCTATGATAGTCATGGAAACATGGCTACACAGCGGAATATCTGACAATGCTATCAGGCTAGCCAGATGCCACACTCTCTGGGTGGACAGAATAGCAGATGTAAGTAAGACAAGAGGCAGAGGACTGTACATTTATGTTAATAAAGCTTGGTGTATGAACTCTGTCATTGTTGGAAAACACTGCTCAGCTGACCTAGAGTATCTCATGGTTAAGCGTAGACCGCTCTATCTGCCAAGGGAGTTTACCTCCACTATAATAACAGCTGCATATTCAGTATGGCTTCTATTAAAGGGACGTAACAATGCCTTCAGATCAGGTGACACTCAGGCCTACAGTATGTCCAGGGCAGACCTGAAGAGGGGCATCAAGAAGTCCAAGCACAGCTCCAAGCTGAAGGTGGAGGAACACTTTGTCAACTCTGACCCACGACGCATGTGGCTGGGCATTCAGGCCATCTCTGACTATAAGCCCAGCAATTCCACACAGACCGCCATGAATGTGTCCTCCCTCAATGAGCTAAATGACTTCTACGCTTGTTTTGACAAAGACAACAAGGAAAAGTCTGCCAAAACCTTAGCCTCTGATGACTGCCATTCCCTCACTCTCACCATCATAAATGTCCATAACGCACTGAGCAGTATCAATGCTCGCAAGGCTGCTGGCCCTGACGGCATTCCTGGACGTGTGCTTAGAGTATGTGCTGAGCAGCTTGCAGGGGTCTTTACCGACATCTTCAACCTGTACCTTGCCCAGGCAGCAGTATCAGCGTGCTTCAAGACTACCTCCATTGTGCCAGTGCCGAAACACTCATCACCGACATGCCTGAATGACTACCGCCCTGTAGCACTCACGCAATAGGAGTACAGAGGATGCTGTAACCACAGCGCTTCACTGTGTACTCTCAAACCTGGACAACAAGAATACTTATGTAAGAATGTGGTTTGCTGAATTTAGCTCAGCATTCAATACAGCCAACCCTCCAAGTTGCTCACTAAACTTGTGGATCTTGGAATCAGCAACTCTATCTGTAACTGGATTATGGATTTTCTGACCAACAGACCCCCGAATGGACATAATGGCTCTACCACCATCACACTCAACACTAGCACTAACACTAGCTGAGCCCGTTCCACTACTCCCTTTTTACCTATTACTGCAGGCCTATCTATGGATCCAACTCCATCATCAAGTTTGCAGATGACACCACGGTGATCAGTCTCATCAGTGACAACGATGAGTCTGACTACAGGGAAGAGGTAAAGCACCTAGCTGTATGATGCACTGACAATAACCTGCTCCTGAATACCAGCAAAACCAAGGAGATCATTGTGGACTTCAGGAAGGAGAAGGGAGACACCCATGACCCCATCCACATCAACGGCATGGCTGTTGAACAGGTTTCGAGCTTCAAATTCCTGGGGACTCAGATCTCTGTGAATCTGTCTTGGTCAACCAACACCTCCAGCCTGGTTAAGAAGGCCAATCAACATCTCTTCTTTTTGAGGACACTGAAGAAGACCCTCCTGTCTGCTAATATACTGGGTAACTTCTACCGCTGTGCGATACAGAGCATCCTGACCAACTGTGTCACAGTCTGGTATGGGAATTGCTCTGTTGCTGACCGCAAGGCACTGCAGCGGGTGGAGGATGTCCAGAAGAAGTGATGCCTACGCCGGGCACGCAGCATCCTTAGGGACTCCTCTCATCCTGCCAGTAAACTCTTCCAGCCCCTCCCCTCCAGAAGGCGCTACAGGAACCTTCAGACTAAAACCAGCAGGTTTAGGAACAGCTTCTTCCCCACAGCTGTCACTCTACTGAACTCAATCCCCCGCTGAACCTTCTCATCCGCAGACACTTACCCTCTATACTCCTGCTCCCCCTCATCCCTCCCATTGACCATGACCATAACTGTCATTCATTCTCAACATTCAATGTATGCTCACATTGGTTACTGATATAGTTTGGGACATTATCAAAGCATAAGTCTCTGTTACAGTATGTACTTACACTGACACTGTTCACTAGTATGGTCTGTACACAGTGCTATTCTTCCACTACTGTAGATATATTCATAGTACTCTGTAGATCTGCTTACTACACAACTGTACATCTGTATATACGTAGCACGTCTGAGTATTTGTCCAGAGTATATCTGTATATTTTCCCGTCTGTATAGCAATTTATAACATCTGTATATTTAACTTATTGTACATATTCTGTACATAACTATTCCCACCTCTGTACATAACTATTCCCACCTTCTACACTACCCTTATCTGTACATAATCTGCTTTTATTACACTTACTGCTCTTTGCATTTCTGATTAGATGCAAAGCTGCATTTCGTTTTATACATGTGTAATGACAATAAAGTTGAATAAAATCAAATTTGAACCTGTGACCTTGCAAACACAGGTATAGTTCCCTAACCCTGACCCAGTGAAGTACACACTGCTCAATATGGAAGTGTCAGTACATGCAGGAATCCTAGTTTGGGCTGCTTAGAATGGATGACGTGTCCCGTTTCAGTAGCAGAACACCCCGATATTTCAAAGATGCACAGAGAAAGGCGGTCTGGCAGAGACTCAGTTGTTGAAATCCAGTGTTAATTTCAAATTTATGCAAAGGGCAAATCACAAGGGGAGGTGAGCCTCCAATTAACAGTCCCCTAAAGCTTCAAACTGAATCAAATGAATCTTCCTGAGCGTGTGGGTGATATAGATTTGATTTAAGCTGAGAGGAAGGGCTCCATTTGTAAATAACATACATTTTAAGAAAGTGTAAAACATTTTTTTCACCCAGTCAAACTTCACATTTGTAATTAATATGGAGACAGCAGACAGTGGGTGAACCGGGGACCATGACTCTGTAGATGTAATTGCTGAGCCGTACCTGTACAATCAAAGACCCCAGGAGGAGCCTTAATACCAAGGAGAGCTGATTACTAACAGACTGGTCACTGACAGACAGCTGTCTAGCTGCTTCAACCTCGACATTGCCTCAGCTTTCCTTGGACTTTTGTTCTAAAGAGATAAGTATTTTGTAAAGAGATAAGCATTTGATCTAACGATTTAAATATGTGCCCTTGGATACCAGAGGACTTTTATTAAAAAAGGTGTATGGTGGCTCAGCAGGTTAGAATGCTCAAGGTATGATCAGAAAGTCACCAGTTCAAGCCCCAGTTTGAGCTGAGTGATTTCACTGTCAGGCCCTTGAACAAGGCCCTTAATCCCCAATTGCTCCAGGGACTGGCTGACCTGGCTCTCTCACTTGTATATCATGTTGGATCATGCCATCAGGGCATGCTTCTGTCATACCCTGCAGAAACAAATACATCTGCAATGCTGACACATACATATTAGGTTCTGTATGGCATAAGAAGACCAGTCTGCGAATTAATCATAATAATATACATCATTTCTCCCCCCTATTTAGTAACATAACCAATTAATTTATGTTTCCATAAACAGGGAGTCATGTTTTACAGAAAGCAAACAGCCTTATCAATACTAATCCATACAAAATAAAATACATGCTGGGCTGAAATGCAGTCAATTATAGTGATAAATGGAGAAGGTGTGTACTAAGATGAACCAGTATAAACACTATGCATGCTTAATATTATGGTTATATTATCACTGTAAGAGAGTGGCAATGCCCAAAGCTCATTTTACAGTCACATTAGCAGTTAAACAAAACACCACAATTAAAGCAAAATACTCCCAAAGAACTCATAAGAGAGTGAAAATGCAGCCGCACCGCCCTATACGGTATCAGAAAAAGCACTTACCGGCAACTGGAACTGGCATTTAAACCAGCTTTATGCGGGTCTGTGAGGGAGGGGTTTGGGTTGGGGTGGGCCAGGCCTCTGATGTCAGATGGCTGAGGGACCAGCTCTCCACTTCTGGAGACTGATAGGGGAGGGTTCAGCTGGGCAGGTAGCTGCCAGGATCACTGCCTAAGCCAGCAGAGACAGGACAGCCAGTCACAGCATAGACACCCAGCAAGTCCAGCTGATGCCTCCATTCCCAAAGGGCAGCTCCGTTCATTTTTTAGAGTGATGATCTTATTTTGCTCCCCATGGTGGAAGGCACTGAGCACACAGCACTTAGAGGGAGCAGCAGAGGTGGTCCAAAAGGATAAAAAAGTGATTGAAATCTATTGGGAAGAAATATGCAAAATGGGTGGCAGGGACATGGACAGGAAGCAGAAATCACCAGGCACTCAGTGACTGTAAAATGGGCTTATTAAGGTGGTACCACTTTTTTAGAAAGAGTCAGAAATAACACCAAAGGTTCTGCCATAGTGCAAAGGATTTAAGAAATTTAACAATTTAACAAAAAAAGAAATTTAACAAGACTCAATGGACACAAACTTATGGTGGTGAAGGGGCAGGAGAGAAACTATTCATTCAAAAGATGAACAGAGTTCTTATATGACCTCAGAGATGTCAGGACCTCTGTTGTATATCTCATTCAAAGGACGGCAAACAAAGCAGGAACCTAATAAGAATGTAATAGCGTTCCTAAAGTGACCATCATAAAATGTAAGTACACGGCTTCCTCCGTATGCCCACTAATAAATCTACAAAGCACCTCTATTAGATATAAGCTCAAGTCCATTTAAAGGCTCCAACAGTGGGAGCCGTGGCTATAGAATTAATGGGGAAGTTTTAAGCAGTGCAGCACTCCCTGGATACAATCTAAGCAGATCAAAATGCAACGTGATGCTCCTTAGTAACAGACATTGATCAAAGGAACAAATCTAAAATCATTGTCTCCCTACCACATTAGTTATATACTGTAGGGTACAAGTTAATAAGGCAAGCACATAAAAATTATGGAGAGACATTAAACATTCAGACAGTCAAGTAGAAAAATGTTCAAAGTAATTTATATGAGTCCATTACATGAGTTACTGATGTGTAAATTACCGATAGATGTGTCCACCTGTTTGACAGACAGGCTCAGATATGAGATGTGATGGCTTGGATTGGAGATGTGCTTCCCTGTAGGAGGCTTTACTTTTAAATACCATCCCACAGCCTCACACCCTACCTCTCTAACAAAGTAATCTGGTTGACTCATCACCTGAAATTAATTTATTTCTCTATAATCGACGAGAGCTCCGAAACAATCTCAGATTAATGTTGCGTATCCCCAAAAAAAAAGTATGTGGCAAGTTCAAAGATATAAAATAATGCTTTAAATTAGTATGTGTTAGATTAGGTACATTGCTATGTGTTAGTTTTCATACCTTTTTAAGAATCCAAACACATACATACAGGTGAGATTGAAGCTTGAGGTCTTCTGTCCAGCTCCCTTGGAACTTTTTCGGAGGGGCAAAGGGCCTTGTTCAAGGGCCCAAAGTGGAGGTATCAATGATGGGATTCAAAAGAGTGACCTTCCAATGACAGGCACAGAGGCTTAGGCTGCTTAGCCAATTAGATCACATGTGACAGTGGGATTTCTAGGTAGTTGCTTTCCTCAGCTGGGTACCTTTGTTATGCCCTCTGCAGTATCTTGGTGTCGGTGACAGAGTAATAGCCACGTTTTGTTTGATAAGCAAGCTGAGCCGCAATGATGGAAAATGATTTATTTTTTGTTGCATCTTATTAAAATGGTGATTCTGATCAGCTTTTTCATGAACGGTCTTTGAGTTGCTATTAAGTCCTTTTCTAGCTATTTTGAAAGAGCAGCACTCATCCCCATTAGCCTTACATTTTTTTTGTAAATAAGACTTAGGAATTAATTAATAAAATTCTTTGAATATCTTACATGTTCTCATTCACTCAGGAATTTGTATCCGAAAGCAATACAAATAAAATGCCGAAACTCATCTGACGATGTGTTTTAGTGTTTAGGTGAGAGCTCAATTAACTGCAAAAAATGCTGCGTTTTAAAGGGCGAGGGATCTTTGCTCCCATTTGAGAATGAAAGACCGGGAGAAATATAAAATATATAAAATGGAAAAGTACATTTATGAGAATCGGGTACCTGCAGAGCTATTCTGAGACTCAACAGAACAATCTCAGTGGGGTTTCGTATATCTGTAGAATCACATTGGATTTTTTTTTTCAACAATGCCTTTGACAGTTGGGGTAATTCAAGTTGTTTTTATTCAATATAATAAAAGGAAACACTTACATAATCCCAAAGGTCGCTAGAACAGACTAGAACTAGAACAGTTCAAAGTCTCAATGGTTCTGAGCAAATGTTATTCTCACTCTTATAAATAATATGGTTCGGTGTAGTCACAGCTCATTCCACACCACAAGAAAAAAAATATCCATTGTAAACATTCCTTTTTTCTTTATTTATGTATGGAACGACTTTATATGTGTAATATGGGCAGTAAATCGATAGCCTGCAGCTAAGGTTTATAAACGAGAGGAAACTTTTCTAATTTATAATGATGCTAGCGTGTGTCAGCAGTCAGTCTAACAGATGACTTTGGTGTGAGTGCCAGATTCCTGGCAAGGCAGTAAGCACCTCTTATCCATCAAGATGGAGCACACTGGAGGTGCAATCCACGAGGGCGGGCCTGCAGGCTTTCCGTACCACGCTCCCAAATCCATTCGCTGCCAGTATCTCCCAAACACATTATAATCCACATTTAAACTGCTTTTAACCACAAAGCACTTTATGTGAAGTCTGTGGACAGTAACTGCCAAGAACGGCAGAAGGAGAACGCAGCACAAAATTCATTTGCAATTAATATTATGTTTTAGAGTCAATATTATGCTATTTTTGTCTGCAGAACTTCATTAGGAGAGTCTCTCTTGTTCAATGGTCACATTCTGACCCATGCTACAGTATAATGTGTCATTTGAGTTATTTTCCCCCCTTCATCTTTAAATAATATTTATTTTTGATGGGAAAACAAGGGTAGTGGTGTATTGTACTATGTTGTGTTTTCTGATTTAAAAATTGCATATCAGTTTATGTGAATTACACATAAATGCTTCTAAAAGAAAGGACAGCACTCGCAGAACACATTCTGGGTCTGAGACAAGCATTCCCAAGCTGATGTATGCAAAGCACTCCATGTTATAATAACCCATCACGCTTAGATAATGGTTGGGTGAGCTCAAGAAACAATAAACGAAGGTTCTAGAAAGAACTCTTTATGAAATCACACAGCACTTAAATCTAGTCAACTGAATGTGTGCAATTGAAAGTCCTTTTGATTTGATTGTTGTGTTTCTAGTAGATATGAAATTAAGCAGTGATTTTTGTCAAGATAGAAGTATTTGCTTGCATGAATGCTTGTGTTCCAAACTTAAATCTCTATAGAAATGCAAATTTAGTTTGCTCAAGGGAGAACATTATGTATGCTAATTATTTAATTTTCTCAGAATTTGTCCATTTGGCCAATCAAGTCAATTTCACCCTGTATTGCTACACTAAATAATGTAGTCTGGTGTGACTTAGAAGCACAGCATCAAGATTGGCATGTGCAGTCCATAAAGCTTCAGTGTCGTCTTAGCTGCTTTCCTGGGGTGTTAGAAAGAAGTTGTTGATCTAATACAATTAATTCAAGAAGCGTTGTGTGATTATAGGGACTCTTGCCCCTTATGATTGCTCTGTGTTGTCAAGGTAACATTTATAAAAAGGGTAATTCTTTAATTTCCGCCACAGATAATATTCACTTTCCCAGTTAAAGAGATTAAATGAAATTTTAAATGTGGATGAAAGCTATGGTAGAAGAACTGTAATTATTATTATGGGGCTTAGCACCTGTTCTTCCTAATTTGCATATCAGAAAATGATGAAAAGACACAATGATGAAGATCGAGAAACATCAGTGTTTTTTATGTGACTTTCATACAAGTTACCATCCTTCTGCATGTACCATTTGGAAATCCTTACTTACTTAGCAGACTGTTTTTTACAAAGTGACGGACACGGTACCCTGTGAAAGACTTTCATCCCATTTGGGTTTTCCCATGCCCCGTACCCTGTGATAGACTGCCATCCCATCCGGGCTTTCCCATGCCCCATACCCTGTGATAG
>JAODKL010000036.1:2961795-2976392 GCA_026780765.1 Petrocephalus schoutedeni | reverse complement strand
ACTGCCATCCCATCCGGGCTTTCCCATGCCCCGTACCCTGTGATAGACTGCCATCCCATCCGGGCTTTCCCATGCCCCGTACCCTGTGATAGACTGCCATCCCATCCGGGCTTTCCCATGCCCTGTACCCTGTGATAGACTGCCATCCCATCCAGACTGTCCCATGCCCCGTACCCTGTGATAGACTGCCATCCCATCCAGGGTGCCCCCTGGCTCGTGTCCTGTAACAGCCTGGCATGCCGTCATGGTTGAACCCCGCCCTGTGCCCTGGCTCCAGCACCCTCATGGCTACCCCCACAGGCAGGAGGATAAATGTGTGCACAATGTTGTCTGAAGTAACCAAATATTTAATATAATGTAATGTTATTTAGATTTAATTTCAACCCAGTATATCATTTTTCAGAAGAAATTGAAATGATTTATTTTAAATGGCATTTTGATTAGTAAGCTATGTTAAATTAAGCCTTTTTAATTCTCTGCTCTCTTCCAAATCCTTTAAAAAGAAATCATAAAAACATAACAAAAGCATAAAAGGCCTTTTATGACAGCATGGCAGAGAGATCTGCGCCCAGTTACAGGCGAGTTTATTATGAGAGGTTTTTCTGGCAGTGTAAGACCGTGTGTTTGGTCTGGTGAAACGGGACACAGCACCTTCCATGGGGACAGAAAGAAGCAGAGACAGGCACTCTTGTGCTCCAGGTTTCCAGATAGTGGCACTGGTCTGGCTGACTAGGTGTGAACCAAAAAACGAACATGCTAACTGGTAGCTATATCAGAAAATCGCAGATAATTGCAGCCTCCGGATTTTCCTTTGCAGGACAAATGCCAGCCGCTTTACTCCTCTGACTGAAACGGCCACTGATGAACATGTGCGGGGGGGTGATAAGCAGCTAGGGAAATGCACCCGCATGATTGGATGACTTTGGTGCCCTTGGGGGGGAGGGATATTGAGAGTCTGCGGATTTGTGTTTCTTTGCAGCTGATGCTTTTATCCAAAGTAACATACATATTTGTTGTACAGAAAGCATGAACCCTGGTGTTTCAATTCCTTGCTCAAGGCCCAAACGTTGAAGTCTCCTGGCTGACCCTGGGATTTTAGCCAGAGACCTACTGACCACAAGCACGGTGTCGGACCTGCTGAGCAGAACACGATCCCTGCGCCCATGTGCATTAGCTGCTTGCTAAAAAGAGCGCACACCGATGAGGAGAATAAGCTGTGAGCTTTAGCTATAAAGCTAAATTGAAGCAAAGCTTGATTTAAAGGAAGCAAGTAATGCTTTAAGTAATGAAATGCTTAATCGGTAATATGGAAAGCTGATTATGCTAGGCGGATCATGTTCGCACTCCACATTACACGGATGCACATGGTGACAAGAAGATGGTTATCGTGAGGCTGCATTATCCGGACACGTAATCCGGACATGGAGCTGTTCATACTTCTACGTTCAAGCCCACACATTCCACACACGTGCGAAATGCGTGGGGGGAGGAGAGGGCAATACTGTTGAGCTTTTGGAAAGCCTGGCTGTCATTTTATGCTATTTAGCATCAAGCACTTCACAACAGGCTATAGCAGCATCTCACAGACTTGGGAAATCTAGAGGAGGCTGCATTTGAGTATAGCTACATGTGTTGCATTTAAGGCAAGACACAAGTGAATGACAAGTTGCCGGACATTCCACATTTATACCTGGACTATGCACAATTTTATTTTATACATTTTTATTGTTATTTTGGACCTCCTCTGCCGGCCCAAGGAGTTTGGGCTCCCCCATTGAGTCTGGTTGCCCCCAAGGTTTCTGCCTGGGAGTTTTTCCTTGCCACTGTCAACTCTGGCTTGCTCACTAGGGACTTGGCATGGACAATGACAATGTAATGTTGGGGAAATGTGCTATTAAAAAATGTAGTGAAGTCAAGGGAAAGTGTCATGGCAAGAAATGGCAATACAAAGAGGACTTCTGAACGGTCACATATTTCAGTAAAACAGCATTAGAATTTGTTTGAGACTGTTACACAATCTGTTAATATCCTTATGTTTGGAATAAATTGAAGCATGTCATCTCTGTGTATGAAACATCTACAAAGTCTTTAAACAGCAGGTGACCAGGTACTGTATCAATTATGCATTTTTGGAACAAAAGTACATTAAACCATTATCACAGTTGCAGAGTCTATCGGTTTGAAACAGTTACTCACTTTCAACCGTGCATCACAAAAGAAAAAAATACTGTCATAACTACAACAAAAAAGTTCCAGCTCCACTAATTCTGCATGCACACTGACAACACTCACACTTAAACAATTCCGTCTATTGGCAGAATACTGAAAAGTGTCACTCCTTTCTTTTACTATTTAACAAAGTGGAAATGACCACGCACTTCAAAACTAACCAATTAGTCCAAAGTCTAAACTAACTGGCTAGTAAATAAGTCTCACAAGAGGGCTAATGCAGCCTCCACAAAGTCCAATATCAGTTTTGCAGAGAGACACGGGACATCCTGTATCAAAAGTCAAAATGTGCTTTTTTCAAAATTAACGTTAAGGTGCTCAGTTCTTACGTTAACTCGTTATTATATATAAACACAGACAAAATATCTGTTTTGACCCTTTTGCCCTTCCCTACAAAACTGTCATGTTAACATGCACAATTTGTATGCGTTAGCAAATTACTACGTTAACACGTATAAAATGCGCATGTTAACATATCAATTTTGAGCTTATTAACGTAGTAAGGGGAAAACAGACCCACTTGCGGCTCCGGTACAAAAAAAGGGGGTTTATTAGGAACAGAAGGGGACTGGGAGAACTACAAAACAAACAGACCACGAGGGGTAAGAACAAAAACCATAAAGAAAATATTGACTAAGTAGCTAAAAGGACTACAAATAAACAACTAGAGAGCAGGACTAGGGAAAACTAAACATGGCATACAGATAACAAATTGCATTGCACTGTACTGTACTGTACTGTACTGCACTGCACTGCACCGCACCGCACCGCACTGCACTGAGCAACTGGAGAACAGGACATGGACAGGAACTTAAATACACTAGAACACAAGGCAACACTAGGAACAGGTGCTACTCATGATAAATTAACCAATCAGGGAGGGCACAGGATGACGAGCAACAGTTGGAACAAATCAGCTCAGACCTAGAGAACACAGACACTGAAACTAAGAAACACTAACCAACACACTAGGATAAATGGAACAGTATAACCAAAATCACAGGGAGGGTAAACTTAGAACCAAAAAACTCAAAAGGGAAAACGGAACACTAGGGAACACACAAAATACAAAACAAATAAGGCTGACCACAGGTCAGCCTTGAACCCTTGACCCAAGAAAATAGAGCCACAAGCTCAGCCCACTGAGCTATGCAGTAGCCTGGGGCACAAGGGCAACACAGTAGGGGCCTAAGGGAAGTGGACAGGGTGGCCAGCAACACCTGCTGGCCACGAGTGGGGTAGACAAAAGGGGCAGGGTTGGACGGGTGCTGACCTTGACACATGTAACATTTGCATGGACACATCTGCATGTATATACATTGAGAAGTATGAACTGGCTTCAACTGAAGATAAAAAAAATTATCATAGTAAAAAGGCTTTCCATAAAAATATATTTGCAGTATTATTTGTTACGCAGAATTTATATGATGGCTTCTTTAAACCTCTAAATATGAGTGAGCCAAGTGCGACTAACAGCAGCATTTGCTGCATACATTATAGCCCAGAAGAGTAAATTTACTCTCTGCAAATCATATTTAATAAATTATTCTCCCTAGCCATTAAAGGATGTTGCAAAACGCATGGGAAAACCTTTCCTAATTGCAAGCCCCTGTTGTTGATGAATGTCCAGCCCCCGTTTAATGGCCATGCACACACAGGCAGGCCTAATTACTGACTGTTGCATAATGACAGTTGTGGCATGATAATTACAAAGCGTTGACGGCATCTCCCAACAGTCACAAGAAGAAAAAAATGCGCGACTTATGCTAAATGCCAGTTCCAGGCTCATTCTGTGGCAGATTATACGAGCATCATAAATAACAGTGATAGTCATTCTCAGAAAAACACAGCTCATGTTCGAAACTTTTAAATGCAGGGTATTTTCTTAATCCTCAGAAGTACTTTGTTGGTCACTTTGATGTTTATTAGCTCATGGCAGTATTATATATCCATATTTAGTTATGTTCTTGATGTGGTCCCCAATCCGATAAAAAATCAAAAAGAAAACCAAGCAGAGGAACAAATGTCTGAAAAGACGCATGACATGGTATTGGGAAGACAGGTGGCTGTTTGTGTGCCATGCGGAGCTGACTACACCATCCAGAATGGGCTTGCCAACAGCCCAGCTGCCTGTCAGGCATCTGGCACAGCCAGAGTCGGTTGTGGGCTACTGGCAAAGCCTTCTGTGGCCTGGGAAAACAAGAGCTACACTAAACGTATTAGCATTATGTAATATATGCCAAAACAGGGGGCACTGGATTTAGAAAATTAAAAGAAGGAGACAGTGTGACCGGTCAAAATTCATGACAGAACAGCACAGCTGAAAATAACATTATTATAATTCTCACCAAAATCTATGCAAGCATTCTTTATGAAAGGCCAAAAAAATGCAACCAAACCCCCTAAAGTAAAATATATAGCTGGCACCATTTGCTCTGTCCTCTGCGTAACTCTGCCAGTACTTTAGGTCCATCTGCAGTATGCTGGTGCTGGCTAAGCTGGGTATCTGTCGGTATGGTACTTTCTCTGGAAGGTCCGCTGCCTTGACCGCAAAATGAAAATGCTCAGGAGCAAAATTGGAGAGCAGCTGTCATTAAAATGCTTGGATGAAATAAACATGCTAATTAACAAAATTGATCTAAAATAAAACACAGTAATAAATAAAATTTTTTGAATGTTCAGTAGGCTACCGGTTACATTGACTGCGAACAGTAAGATATGGCTCTTAAATCCTGTCTGCAAATACTTGTATCAACTAAGAATTCAAATATACTGTACATAATAATAAAACGGTGCTCAGCCAGGCGAGCAGTTCCTCATCTCACTTACATGCTGTGATGTAAAATTGTCATATTTAATGCCTTTATTTGTTAGGCCTACATGCAGTATAACTGAAGCATTTAACGCAAACAGTACATCTGTAATGGCACAATAATCCGCCATGTACCGTTCAGTACTTCATTTTCGGTTCAGTGTGCACAATGAAACAAACACTGTGAGGCAACAGGACTGGGTCCGAGGGACTGATTATCCACATTACTGGTATGCCTTGTACAGTGTTCTTCATGTATATGCAATTATGCTATTTTATGTGTACATTCCTGTTGGGGGGCTGCATGGTAGTGCAATTGTTAGCACTGTTGCCTCACACCTCTGGGATTGGGGTTCAAGTCTCCGGCCTGGTTCTGTGTGTGTGTGTTTGCATGTTCTTCCTGTGTCATTGTGGAGTTTCCTCCTGGTGCCATAGTCTTCCCTATTTGTGCCACTGGCTGTGCACTGTAAATAAATGTGGAACTTCCTTTCCTTTTTATAAAGAATTGCCTCCTCATTATTAAAACCATAACCCAAACGAATCCTCTTACATCATATTTATTGACATGGGTGGAACCTAAATTTGTAAGTAGATGTTCAAACGTCATGCTAACTGTAGCTGTGAGCTGGTTACAGCTAATGTTGGTTACAGGCAGTCACAATTGGCAGTTGGGTTTCCCAATAAGTCACGCTAGCATTGGGGAGAAAGTAGTAAAAACCAAGGCTGTCTGTCAGCTCTGATATACCAAACTCAGATATGTTGCTGGAAACTACCCTACTCTCCCCATGGCATCTAAGGTGCTTTTGCCAAGGAATCCAGCTACAGATATGCAACCATATTAATTAGTAGGGAACTTGGCATGTCTCATTTAGATTTACTCACTGTACAGTATCTACGGTCAATGTGAATGACAGATCTTATGGCGTGAAAAAGATTGTTTTCTCTTTAGATGTCTGCAACAAAAAAACAAGAATATTGCATTATTGATTTGTGATTTCAATTTTGTATATAGTAAATGTCTTCATTATGTTAGCTATTATTGTCATAATACGCAATGCGGGGGGTTAGTCCATGTCAGGAGTAGGATTTCAATTTCCTATAGAAATCTATCCTATCCCATTATCCTATAGAGAGCAGCAGCTGTTGGGATATTTTTTAGTCTTTAGTTTGGGACTTTTTTCCATGACTAAGTTGGTTGACCCTCAATGTCTAGTGCTTTTTATTTTGCTTCGTTTGCACTTTTGCACTTTGCATTATATCAGTTGTTCCAATTGTGCTCCTAATGGGATATTTAAGTTTGTGAGGTTAGCTGTGCTTCAGAGCTGTTAATTACAGCAGCGGTGAACATTCAAATCCAGCCCTGGGCCTCGGCCTCTTTTCAGCTCACAGAACCAACAATAGCAGCCCCATAAGAAGCCTGACGCTTACCTTTTTATTATTGTAAGCAGGTCTCCAACTAAAAAAAAATCTGGACTTAAGCAAAAAATATCTGCAGAAAGGTGACATGCTTTTAAATAGACACTTTATTTTTTCCTTAATTTATTATGTGTTCTTTAATATGTATTACAATTTTTTTTTGGCATATGTATTTAATCTAAAGTGTCTTGAATGGTATGGGAAGTTAAATCTGACTTAGATACACACAATTTGACTTGCGTAAGGGTTTGTGTGTTGGATTACTTACATACGTCGGGAACTGCCTGAATGCCATTTCTTTATTATAGGTTAGTCATATTCCATAGACTAAAGTTAAACACTTTCTTTGAAGACCATATTCATAAAGTCTAATAACTGTTCTTATAAAACATTTTAATACATTGAAGTATTATAAACATATCTATAGATATCTATAAAAAGTATAGCCATGTTTCTCATGCATTTTGAATGCTCTACGAAGGTCTCATCTATAATGCACTATGAATACTTATAATATAATGGCGGGTATAAGAATTAAAGATGCTTTGTGCTGCATCATGTAGGTATCTATATTGCATTAGAAATAAGACATTCTTTGAGCATGAATAGTGCATAATACCCATCACTATAATGTGTTATGCCTTTTTATAAATAGTTATAGTTGGGTTTATAATATAACTTCATGAATGTATTATAATGCGGTATGAATGTATGTTTATTGCAGTATAATGATTGCTTTAAGTAAAATGTTACAGACTAAACTAAGTAGGTGAATACACCATGTCATTTTCATTTCATCTATTGTGTGTGCTTTCCTGATATGCCTCATTCTTATACAGTCTTTCTGCTTCTGGGCTTTCACCTGAGTCCACATTATGTCACCACAGTTTTTCAGCATATAGAAATCCCAGTCTTTTTCTGGAACATATTTCAGATTAGCCTATTCAGATTCACATTAGCCTGTTCTACTTGAAATTAGCCTGATCCTCTTCAAATAAGCCTATTCAGCTTCACATTAGCCAGTTCTACCTGAGATTAGTCTGACCCTCTACAGATTCACCTATTCAGCTTCACATTAGCATGTTCCACCTAAGATTAGCCTGACCCTCTTCAAACTAGCCTATTCAGCTTCACATTAGCCTGTTCCACCTGAGATTATCCTGACCCTGTTCAGATTAGCTTGTTCGGCTTCACATTAACCAGGACAGATCATTCAAACAATCATATTAGAAGATACTTCAGTTTCCAAAAATGGTAGATAAATTATTTAAGGGCAGATAAATCAATCAGGCAAGGGCTTTAGAAGTGAAGAATATTCATTGTTGACAAACCACAGCACACTACAACAAAATGTGTCCTCTGAATTTAACCAATATGTGCCATTGGGACATAGCAGTGGGCAGTTAATTCAGCACCTGAGGAGCAGTGCTTGGGGCGGTACCTTTTCTCAAAGTACCTCAGCAGTACCTTATAGGTCAGGGATACAGACCAGCAACCTTTCAATCTCAAGTGTACTTCCCTAACCATTAGGCCACCACCGCCCCTCCACTTTGGGAGGGACACAGAAAAAAGCAGAAATTTTGTTGGTTGGTATGGAGTACCAAGGCTTGCTTTCAGCACGGCTGACACTCCATGCTTGAAGCAGGCCTGCCAATTCTCCCGCATTGACGGTGGGGCTCCTGCAGTCGGTCACAATCTCATGCGAAGCTTGTAATTTCGCTTGCAAATTTTACAATTATCACCAACTGTTATATTAACTAGGGGTGAGTCGGGTATCCATTTAAAATTAGTTTCCAGCATGAATAATGTGTTCATTCCACAGCTGACTATCATCTGATCATTATCGAGGAAAATCCATATCTGTCTTCAGTGTTTCTTTTTGCTTTATTATTAGATCTCAGGGATGCAATAGCGTTTATTACCAATGCAACCTCTAACTGCAGGATATTCTCTTCATCCAACACCAGGTTCTAATGTGCATGAGAAGGAGAAAGTTTTTCGGGCATCCCAAAGTGACCTTTTTAGTCTTTGACCCGCATGGTATGTTTATTTGGCAGGCAATGTTGCTCTCTCCCACACACAGTCACACAGAGAACACTTCGACCTACTAATAATTCAATTAAGTTCAGTTTCAAGGTAACATTCCACAAAGTTAATTAACTATCATATTATATCTGTCATATATTGGAGAATTCCATGTAAAAAAAATCTAATTTCCCATGTCATCATTTTAAATTTTCAATATAGTATTTTGACTGGGGGGGGGGGGGGGGCACTCTGCACCCATGCAGAAGAACATTATGGTTCATATATGGATACTACTTAGCATATATGATTATGGCCCCTTTCATACATGATTCATATGTATGATATGGTATGATATGTCCTCTCACATGATGCTGGTGGTCACATTTATATATGGATACATATGGATTGTATATCTTGGTGCAACATACTAAGCATACATGGTCATTGGAAAATGAAGGAAAAAATGCTTTCTTATAAAACATTTTCATATGGGAACTTCCACAAAAGTATCAACATCAGGATTAAACCACTCCCACCTCCTATACGAAGCCCCTCCTCCAGCCGCTGAACTCCTCCTTACTCTAAATCTCAATCTCCTGGCAGCCCATTTAAAGCTTATGAAATAATATGACCGCGGGGTTGACCATTATTCTACACTGAGCTGAATGCAAATGACGAGCTAACAAGGCGGTAAAATGCACAGCACATTTGAACAGCCTGCTGTAAATGATCAGATGCTAACAAGATGCATAGAGACAGTTCATATATGATATTACAAAAACCTTGCCATAAATTCAGAAAGGCAAGCAATGCAACCAAAAATATTCTATATTAAAAATATAGACCTTACCTTGTCCATACATCTTTTTTTATCCTGGTTTGAGTTGCAGTGCAAGTTCAGGAGCTAATTGCAAGTAATTCAGGGCACTGTGGTCCAGCCTTGATGGGACACCGGCCCATCACAGGGCATATACACACTCATACACCCTATCATATGCTACAATCATACAATTTAGAGACACCAATAAACCTTTGCATGGGAACATCGATACAAAGAAAACATGCAAACTCCAACACACAGAGGACAGGCAGGATTCAAAGCCCCAACCCAGGAGGCATGAGGCAAGAGGGACACCCACTGAGTCACAGACCTGATGTTTATGACTCTTACGGATGTGTTGCATCATGTTAGGTAATTTAGGGACTGGTCTACCACTGGGGCAGACACTCAAAAAATAATCAATTCCAAAAATCAAACCGATTTCAAAATTTGCAAACAGATCTGGAGCTGACATAATTTGAAGCCAAATTGTACCAAAACTGAGGTAACGCCGATTAGTGGCAGTGAAGGGAGGTGCCACTGCTGGGGAAGTGGGGAAGGTGTGTGGGGGGCCTAGAGAGTGTAGCGGTCGGAGGGATGGAGAGGAAATTATACAGGGGGGAGGGGTGGCAGGGCTTAGCTAAAATGTTTCATGAACATTTCACTGTTGGTTAATGAGATAACAAACCCTACTGTTTGTGGCTATGGAACAGTTTAACCAATAAAAACAGACAATTCAGATAGAGTTATGGCGCAAAGCCAGGGATTTTACAGGGTTTTTAGCTCTGAGAGGCCTTCACAGCGTAAATATAATTAAATTCCATCTGTGCGCCCAATAGCTTCTTGTTCAGCCCACATTTGTTCATTTTCATGCTAAATTGGAAGAAACTACTTCAGAGAATCCATGTCCTAATAATTTAGGACAATTCATTAAATCATTTGTGATTATGTTTAATGCAATTTTTAATAAAACAATATTTGCTCCCTCAAAGAGCCAATTTTACTACTGAAGGCCAAAAAAGACAGATCGTTGTTCATCAGACTGAAGCCAGACAGCAAAACTCGACACACAATCAGTAGGTTTCTCCAAAATAATATTTCTGAGTGAAATATCAGACGTGCCAGTCCTTCTCACCACGCTGTGACAGAAACACTCATGCAAGGCCATGCAGCTTTACGCAAGTGAAAAGTAAATGATTGTGATTTAACTCTCAAGGTCACTTTGATCACAGTCTGTTTTGTAATAAAATCAAGTATTCCTTTCACAGAGTTGCATGACAAGATTAAAATTCCATTAATGAATGCGGCAATGACTGAAGTTTTTATTTTATCTTATGTAAGAATATTTTGACTTTCACTAAATAAGGACAGTCAGGTATAATGAACTTTTCTTTTTAAAAATATTTAATAAAGGTCGTCTTTTTGTGTTATGGATTAGGAAATTAGCCCCATTTTGGGGAAAAAAAGAAATGAAAGATCTCTACCAAACTCTACACTCTGCATACTAATCTGTCTCTCTCCTGTTGACTAGGAGGTATAAGACCATGTTACCCAGCAAGCCACTCAGCCTTTTTAACTGAATACTCAAACAGATTCCGTGCATCTGACTCCAACAGACTCTTTCCAGTGAGAGGACTTCCGTAACGTGTGAGAATCTTGAATGTCTACCAGGCTGCCAAGTAACATCCAGAAGGGGGATAAATTATTGATGCAAGCCAGACGGCAGGGAGAGGAGGAAATATGTATTTATCCAAGTTGCACGCATGCATATTTACATTCACTGTCTAGCCATGATTTAAGCTATTATCCACAGTCATTATTCTGTCAGTTAAATATATGCATTACTTCCATTAAACTGTTAAAAGAACTGTCTCCAAGCACTTTGCCTTGGGTGTGGAAGTCTGAAAATGTGGTTTTATGTCACCTTTTCATAACAATGCCACGTTCTGTTTTCACACGTTCACATTTCGATGTTCTGCTTCCTGGATGGGAACATCAAGCCTAACACAATATTGCAAAAGTACTGCTGGACAAAATGAAATACAATTGACCAATTTACGTTATATTGACAAAGCTAAAAGCAGCTAGCCTGCTGCTTAGCAACCAGCTTTTAAGCAATATTGGAAGGTGCATTGCACATCTGTCTGCAGTGCATTATGGGAAGAGGATACGCATAAACCACTATTGTTAATCAGCCATCGATTAATACTTTTATATAAGCAATAGTCAGCTACATTATCCTCTTAACAGTGTAAATATTATTTATGCGTATTACATTATCGGAATGCTGGAGGTACCCATTGGACAACACAGCAGGCTGGGCTGGGGCCAGCCATGTAAATGATGTAAATAGTGTGTGTGATTAGAGTCTACTGTGTTGTCATTGTGTTGTATAGTAATGTCATGTGTAGCATTAGTGTTAACGTTTGTAATTAGTGGTGTGTGTGTGTGCTTGCCAGCATGGTGTGTTGGGGGTGTGAGTGAATTGGTGTTAGAGGGTTGTGTTCGGTCCCCTTTGTCACGGTTGGCACGGGATCGACGACCCATGATGCAGGCTGTGAGTAACAAGGGGAACAGGACGGGTAGACACAGGCAGCGGCAACAACCATGAACCGTACATACATACACAATAACCGACACTGGGAGCATGACGCAGACCGACTAAATAGGGGAAGACATCAAGGACTAAACACGAGGCAGCTGGGCATGATCGGGGAAACGCACGTGGAGGGGGCGTGGCACACAAGGATCACACGAGCAGACCGTGACACCCTTAAGGGCTCAAAATAAAAGAGTACCCCTCTGTTAACTAAGCTGCCTCCTCTCGTTCCTGCCAATGCCATGCCTGGGCCTACGCAACGTGTATATCTATCTTCAGTATAAATTGTTCAAAGGAATGCACGAAATAGCATAATAATGTTTAGTTTCTTTGCATATGACAATCCACTTTGACTAATTGGACAACTCCAACTCCAGCTCATGTTTTGGGAAAGACATTGACCCCTGACCACCACCGCTGCCTTGCATTGTTAACCTACTCCCAGAAGGGTAATATCTTGCACAAGGTGCATCCTCAGTGATCTGTTGTGTTTCAGATTTCTGTAGTCATGCCGAATGGGCTGGTAATTAAGTCATTAACAAAACTCCCATTAACGCAGTTTTGAGGGCACAGCATCTCTCAGCCCTTTTGTCTCCCAGGTATCTCTGACTAAGGATGAAGTCGGCAAACTTTTACCCCAAAGAGCGGCATCATTATCCTCTGCCTAATGAAGTGCACTCCTATTCAAATCACATTCGGACCATTGTAATGGAGAATGTACTCACAATGCATTTTTTCCCCCATGATACGGAACTTGACTGAATGGGTTTATCTGTTGAATGAAAATCTCCATTAGCCAGTGGTGCCATTTACCACCATTCAAACTAGGCATTTGTGTCGGGCCCCTGAGGTTTGGGCCCCCTGTTGGCCACAAACAGTCACAACACAACATATAAAATAAACACGTTCCTTGTTTGCAAAATGCTCAAGTAGCTAGCTAGCCACAATCTTCTGACTCTTGTTATTAATCTGTTTCATTTGTGAAATAAGGGGATTTGGGGGGAGACCCATCTCTGACCAAGCCGATTCAGGAGAGTCTGACTTACTTTTATCAAGCCAGATAAAAGACATAGTTACCATCTACATGGGTGAAAGGAGATCTGTCTTCTTAGCTGAAATAACTGCTACCAGGACCATGGTAAAAAACAAGCATCTGTGCCTATGTCCTTAAGGGAACTCTTCACCGTCTATTTTGAATCACTCTGTCACCACTTTTCTTTGAGAGGCCTTCAAAAGAGCAGAGCAAAACAAAGAATATGTTCATGACTGTTTTCCCACTGCCAGCCACCATAGGTGGTGCAAAAAAAAACCTAAACAATCACAGCAAGAGTAGTCTAATTCTAACAAATTTGATTAGGAAACTGAGATTAAGCTAAATGAAATGAAACCCCTGTAATCCAGACACATTTGGATAGTTTAATGATAGTAATCAAAAATATTTGGTTAGTCATGTGCGACATAAGCATGGCAGTCTTGTATCATCCTCTATTCTGTTCCTCTGTCATTGGTTGAATGTGTAAAAGTTCCAAGGCTTGGTTTACAAAATGTTCATTGCCTACACTCCTTACAGATAAATGCCCTCTTTTCTATTTTGCCTGAGAACAGTACAGAAATCACATTTGTTGCCCACCCTCTGCAGAGTCATGGGGAGGCAATGTGAAATGAAATGACTCTTCCAGTCTCTGTTCCATCAGTGTTTATAACTGTACTGCAAGTACTGCCTTGTGCAAAATTCTGAAATTTCTTTAAGATTCCTTCCACCCAGTCAGCAAGAGCTTTTTAATTTTCCAGAAGTCAGCTTAGAAGCAGAAAAAGAATGATTGGACTGCTTTTTAATCTCTTTAATAATCACATTTCTTGGCGAGCTAAGATACGCGGAAGCTGATTCAGATTGTCCTGTAGATCCAAGCCGCTATCTGTGCGGCTACCATGGCTACTTTAGCATACCCTACATCTGCTATTAATCTCTTCAAAATTATCAGCAGTCATGTGTCCTGTTCTCACAGATCCAACAAGAAAAGTGGCCAGAAAACTGGATTTTTCTGCTTTCACTACATGGTTTTTCACTTTCAAATGAAACATAATAATTGAGGCGGACGTATGTCACGTTAAAAATCCGAGAACAAGCTATTTTATAAAAACAGAAGTATTTAGTTCAATTTGTATTTATTACAAAGTTTAATTCTAATTAATATTAAGTTTCATTATCATGAGAGCAGCATTTGAGGTGCCAGAACAGACTGTCCTGAACCGGAGTTCCCAGAGCTAAGCACTGGCACACTGTATACAACTGTATATCACACAACCTTTACTTATCAAAGATTTACATGCAGCTCTGCGCCACTGACCTCCTAGTGCATCAAAACACCTGCCAGGTTCAGATTTTAGCTATAGTCGTGAGTGCTGTTCAGATATCATGATTCCATGCATCTGAATCAGATGAAGTTGAGAAAGTAATGAAGTAACTGTCCTCTGCTCTTCTCTCCTTGCCAGTAGAAATGGTCTATGTGGGATGAGGCAGAGGGACAGGTAGGGGCCTGCAAATATAACAAAGTGATGGCTTACATCTGCTTCTGGAATTTGAGAGTGCACACTTTTTTCACCAATTGCTACTGACCATCCATCCATCCATTTTCCAACCCGCTTATCCTGTTCAGGGTCGCGGGGGGTCCGGAGCCTATCCCGGAAGCAAT
>JAODKL010000036.1:2943234-2961024 GCA_026780765.1 Petrocephalus schoutedeni | reverse complement strand
CACGGGGAGAACATGCAAACTCCACACACATGGAACTGGGCCGGATTCGAACCCTGGTCCCAGAGGTGTGAGTGCTACCCACTGCGCCACCGTGCCGCCCCTGCTACTGACCACAGAATCCTAAATTTAAGTTGATCATAGTCTAAATGTTATAATTCTAAATGTCTCTTAATTGAAAGATTAAAAATATGACCGCATTACAGAATAAATTATTTTAGAGTGCAATTAAAAATCCTTTATATGATGTTCAAACTGGCGAGCTGAAAATATTACATTTCAGTTAGTTAGTTAGACAGAGTGATATTTTGGCTCACACCTCCAGGGTTGGGGGTTTGAATCTCACATATGCTGTATGTGTGTGTGGAGTTTGCATGTTCTCTCCATGTAATGTGGGCTTCCTCCTACTGTCCGAAGACATGCAGTCAGATTAAATGTAATTCCTAAATTATCCTGCAATGGACTGGCATCCCATCTGGGGTGTCCCCTGCCCTGTACCCTGTGATGGACTGGCATCCCGTCCAGGGTGTCCCCTACCCTGTGCCCTGCAATGGACTAGCATTCTGTCCAGGGTGTCCCCTGCCCCATGACCTGCAATAGGTAAATGTCTGGTAGACAGATGGATTATATTTATATTTACTTATATTTACATTATACTTCATGTGTTATATTTCAGTTGTTGTTCCATTTCACAATTAAAATGTTTACAAGTGGGCACTATGAGTTGTGACATAGAGGAGAAAGCTGTATTCCAATGCCAAAGCTTAGTTAAAAGGGGTCAGAGGCAGTAAGCACTTAGTTCCAGATGACCCTCAGTGAAAAAGACTATGTAGACAGAGCAAAACTCGCCCGAGCTATATGGGCGACATTGCTGACACTCAGAATAGCGTGTTTACTCAATTAAGAGCAGAGTGGGACCAAAATAGGAATTCAGTTCGGCTCCGTACAAATCCCGTCCATTCTCTGCATTGACCTGGCAGGAGGGGTGTAATTATGCCAGTAATTAGCAAACGGGGTATAAAAGTTTTAAGCATAGAACCTACCCACTATTTTATGAACGTGACTATAAAATGGGCATAGAAATCCATTTATGTTAGTGCTGCGGCACAACTGTGTACATGCATGCGGAGGTTACCCAACAGAGAACCTTGACACCTTAAGTCAACAGATCATCTTCAAAAGTGTGGTGACATGGGAGATACCAAAAGTATCTCTGTGCAAGCTTGTGAATGATGGCTGAGGCCCAGTGAGTAACATTGCGCAGACCTTGTACAGGTCTGCTTTTGCTGTGGCTTAAAATAAATGCATGATATTGTTTTCTTTACTCCAAAGGCTGGATGTCTTCTGGTGGTCTCCCCAAACAGTATTCAATAACACACCCATCAGGGTGTGATCCGGAAAATCCTTCTGATGGCTCTCCTCTGCTCTGCGCGGCACGTGCTGACACCAAGATGCTTCACAGACACATGACGTCTGACACAATGTTGGACATCGCGTCTAGCTGTAGGAAATCAGATGCGAGTCTGAGGCCTCTGTGCTCGCCATGTGTTGGCACTTTGGTCACACAAGGTCCTGTTTCCTTTGGCCGTCTAGCCATCACCTACAGGCATGTCTTATGACATGCTGTTAATGGAATACCAAACAAAGAAAACTCACACCAAATTTCTATAGCTCCTTTTGGAACATAAGAGCATGCGGCTAAAATTACGTTAAAATGCATTTTATGTTTATGTTACCACCACTACATTCAAATGTAAAAGGCACATTTTTTTTGGACACGGGCAGATTTTGCTGCTTTGTTGCTAAACATTTTTTATGTTGTTGTGAATCCGTTGAGTCGGGGCTTTGGAATAATTCATCAACTGCCTAGCAACCAGAACCTGAACTTTAGAATTAGATTTCTGAATTTGTGCATTAAATATGATAATGAATAGGCTTTTATTTTACTTCCGGCTTTATTGAATAGCTTAGACGTCATTTATCAACTTCTGAGCACTCACTGAAATATTCAGCTGCATCGTTAGGATATTAACTGGATTAATTACATTCCTAACATAATTATTATATTCGGCGCCTGGCAGTGCTAACCCTATAACAAAAATATATTTTGCTACAGTAACTAATAATCAATGAGACTGATAGCTCACTCATACACAAATGTGATTTTTGCCATAAATTTTTCTCTGTAATGTAAAATCAATGACTCCTGTCTTTTGCCAGTGGCAGTGATTGGTGCTACACAATTTCTGCAGTGACATAAAGCTGCAAATAGAAATGTTGTCATTTTTAAGGAAGCAATTAATTCACTTATTAATCAGAAATCAAACGTGAGCGTTTTCGACTCGGCTTGTTTTCCATAAACAAGTGGGCCAATCGGTAGCTAAACTCAACATAAAATGACATTTTACGTAACTTCATCTGAAACAAGAAGCACAGTTTCTGCTGGTACTGGTGACAAAAACCCACTCAGGCCATGCAGTAGAGAACCCATCCTTACAAGTTCATTGCACACCCATGTTCATTAAAGCAGAGCTGCCTGTCCTTCAGGGCAGATCCAGCAGTGAAGACATGATGCTCCACAGGTCCATCCTGCTTTCCGCTGATAGGCAGTCAAACAGTGTTATTAAGGGGCCCTACCTACTGCTGCCCACTAGTGCTCCCTGAGGCCACCTGATCTAGACAATGGGAGCAGAGGTGTGAAGCCCTGCAGTCTCACTTCCAACAGCTGGCTGTCTTTTGTGGTTAGGGGCGGAGCCACTTTTCCCCACCTGGACCTGTTGTTCAAGATGCTTAATTAATCCCCTGCATTTCCCTGAAGATAGAGCCTTAATGTAGATTTAGATAAAAATATACCTAAACCCAGTTATATAGAAGTACAGTACATTGCACACTTATGCTGTTCAGTTTTATTTTGTTGTGTAATGTTATATCATTTGATTTCACTGTATTTTCTTAAAAATAACAGTAAGCTGGTCAAAAACTTGTGATTGGGACAGATCTAAATTAAGATCTACTCCATCCATCCATCCGTCCGTCTTTCAGATGGTTATCCAGTATAGGGCCCAGAGCCTATCCCAATAAGCACAAGGGACACCTTGGACTGCATGCCAATCCAGCACAGGGCACATACGCAATCAAGTGACATACTGACTTACAGTAGCAAAGTACCGCCTACCACGCACCCCCCCCCCCCCCCACCCCCCCCCCCCCCCCCCCCCCAATCAAGGTTCTCCTTTTAACTTCACTTTACCTTGGAAAGTGTGTGGCGTAGGAGGGGACAGGGTAAACCAAGCCTGAACTTCCACCGGAAACACAATGGACCTGCGGTCTTACATTGGGCATAGTATGAGAAAGACACATCATTCAAAAGACTGTGACGCTCGGAAAAGTTGAAGGTAAACGAGTTAGATGGCAGCTAGTTACAAGGTGAACAAGCCTTTGGGAAGCCTGCAGTCTCAGGTGGAAGATGGAACATTCTGGAACATTGTTCATTGATTCAAGGCGACCAAATGATAATAAAAACTGCAGCACCTCAGTACACCTCTGCATCATTCCATTGTTGGTGCTTCTCTATAGAGCATGTCTGTCTAATAGCATTTGTTTTATCTCCTAGCTATGGTGCTTTCCAACAGGCATGGACACCATTGTTTACCGAAACCCTAATTTGCAAACTTTTCAACTTGCTGCTGATCGTGACCTGATGAGACTCTGATGCCTGTAAGGCACGGCATTTCATTTTTATTCAGTGCATTCTGACAGCTGGCAGCTGCTGGCCATTATTGGAGAGACGATTATCATCTGAAATCTCCCTGCCAGTCATAGCCGCTAACCTGACGATTAAGACATTTTGCATCAACTTTGTTTCATGACTGCCTACCAATTTGATAATCCTATTAAATCCACACAGAAATCCTTTTCTCTCCAGCAGTCAGCCGGCAGATTTTCTGCATGTCATTCTAATATAACGCAATGGAAGCTCGCAGAAAAAGCGAAGGCTGAGCACAGGCATTAATGCCGATTTCTGATAAAGCTGCGCCCTGTACAGTGAGACAAAGATTTACGGACAGAACCCCATCTGACTGGCAAATAGGTGACATTTTAAATGGCAGGAAGCTGGATTTCGGGGCCTGTAGCGCGCCTCCTCAGACACGCTACGCTAATTGTTTGGCAGACGAGGGATTTATCAGGCAGCTTTCTGAAGGTGTGCAGCTGATTGAAAATGAATGTCATTAGAAATCCAATTTGAGGGGCCCTATTGACGTCCCGTACAGGTGGATAATGGAGAGGAAAAGCAATGACCCTCTGGCCCTATTGGGCCACTTGTCTGGCAGTTGCCATGGAGAAGATGGGGAGTTGTGGGGCTGGTGGGGAGGGGGGTAGCGATTGAAAGGGCTTGTACCTGCTTGGTGGTTAGGAGTGAGTTATGACTCACTACAATGGAGTGGCCTGGCAAGGCCGGGCAGACTTCCAGCAGGCAGAAGGAGCCTCTCTAGTCATCACTAGTGAAGTATGATACTTCAGATGTGGGCTTTCTTGCTGAGGGCAGAGAGTGAGCAAACCCCAGGGACACGGCCGTGCAACATGTGCGCACTCCCTGCCCTTCTGGTGCATTAGCACCCAGGTGAGACATGGGCTAATCCTACATGTGGATGACCTCCAGGCGACCCGCATCTAACTCCCCATGACCCCGGGGCTTTACTCAATGTGCCCGCCTGCCCACAGAGTCAAACCAGTGTCACAAATGACCAGTTAAATCATACTGTCTTTCCTTTAAAGTATTTTTTGGTAACACCTCCCTTTTGCCACTTATAAATGGTAGTCACTAATTAATAATAAAAAAATGGACTATGCCAGAATGGTTATTATAATTACTAATATATATATATATATATATACACCTTAACACCACCTGTAGATTGTGTTGGGCCCCTTCGTCCCACAAAAACAGCTCTGAACACGGAGGCATGGATACTGAAGGTGTCCTGTGGTATCTGTCACCAAGACTTTGGCAACAAATCCTTTACGTCTTGTAAGTTGCACAGTGGGACCCCCAAGGTTCGCATTTGCTTGTTCAGCAGATGCTCGATCAGGTTGAGATCTGGGGAATTTGGAGGCCAAGTCAATACCTTAAACTATTTCTCGTGTTCCTCACACCACTCCTAAGCATTTCTGCAGTGTGGCAGGGTGCATTACCCTGCTGAAAGAGGCCACTATCATCTGGGAATTCCATTGCCACAAAGGGGTCCACTTGGTCTGCAACAATGTTTAGATTCCTACAAATCCCTCCTTACCCCACCACTTAGACACTGACAATTTTTCATTATTTCTGATGCCTGCATACAGACATCTTATCCACAGAAACAAAGACTGTGAAAATATGGCCTGAGCAAGCAATACCACAACTCCAGGATGTCACGATTAGGTAACGTTAATGACAGGACTAGGGAAACAGACTTGAACGCGGACTGAAATACACCACTGACGAGACGTAGACTGGAAACAGCTGGGAGACACCAGGATTCCACACGAGCGCGACGAGGGGGTGTGGCGCACAGGAGGATCAGACAGGAGGGCATGACACAGGACAGCTCTGAATGCACACAGTGGGAACTGCTTGCTCAGCAGGGAGTACAGGGCACTGAAGTACAACTGGAGGAATATACTGGTCTTTTTTGCATCTGTTGCTGGGTGGATAAGGTAATTATGGACAAGAAGATAAAAAAATTTCCAAATACGAAACCATAGATGCACAAAGAGGTGAAACACAGTTTAAAAGCACATAACCAGGCATGTCAATCTGGGGATCGCATGGCTTACAGTATTGCCAGGTCAAGTCAGAAAAGAGGTACAAAAAAGGCCAAATAAACCTACAGGAAAGAGTTTTTCTTACAGTTTGGATACGGCGCATGTAGAAAAGCTTTAGAGTTATTACTGACCAGTAAGGCAGCCCTGTATTCTCTCACAGTGATGTCACATTGGACACATTTTTGCCTGTTCTTGAATCCAACAACCCTATCTAACCTAACCCTAATCCCTATTATTATTATTATTATTATTATCATCCCTATTATCATCCCTATTATTAACCCTATTATTATTAACCCTACTATCCAACAACCCCATTCATCTACGTAGATGTCAGCAACGGCAATATCTACTAAGGAAGCTCAATAGCTTTGGGGTCAGCAAGGATATTCTCAGGACTTACTACTCCTTCTTTGAGAGTGTTCTCTATTTCTCCATCAGCTGCTGGTATCACTCCACCAGCCTGCAGCACGGGACCCGTATATATATGTGTGTGTGTGTATTTATTATGTATTTTGCAATTTTGCACAGCAATATTTATATTTGTGAATATTGTTGCACTGTATTGTCTTGTATTGTACTGTATTGTATTGTATTATATCGTCATTGTGTCATTATGTCTTGTGTCTTTATGTACAACTGCCCTGTGTGCCCTTAATTGCCCCTCAGGGACAAATTAAGTTTTTTTGAATTTGAATTTGAATTGAATTACACCGGTAAAGATTAGTGTCACAGAGGACACTGAGTCTCCTACCTTCACACTGAGCACATATGATGTACAGAGAAGCCGCTGGACCGGACAGGGTCCCAGGACAGGTGTTCATGAACTCTGCTTAGCAGCTTGCTGAGGTATTTATCAATATCTCTCCTTGATGTTGGAAATGGTCACTGCATGCCTGAAATCAGCCATCATTATGCCAGTGCTGAAGAAAACAAACATTAGCACGAATGACCGTCGTCCAATCACCCTGACACCGATGATAAAGACTCTTACATTACATTCTCTCTTACATTAAAGCCAACATCCCTACCTCCCTAGACTCATATCAATTTCTTTACAGAGCTAATAGATCTACAGGATGCCATCTCTCTAGCTCTTCACATAGACCTGACTCATCTAGAGGGACAGGGCACATACGAGAGGATTCTATTTGTCGACTATAGCTCCACTTTCAGTACTGGTGTCCCCCACCAGCTCATCTGTAATCTGCACCAGCTGGGCCCTAGTGTACCGCTATGTAGTTGGATCCTCAGCTTCCTGTCGGAGTGCCATCAGGTGGTAAGGCTGGGCCCCATCTCTCCTCCAGTATAACCCTGAACACAGGCACACTACAAGGGTGTGTAGTCAGTCCCATCCTGTACTCCCTATTCACTCACGACTGTGTACCTGATTCATGACTAATACCATCATGAAATGTGCAGATGACACATCAGTGATTGGACTGATTTCCAATAACAACAAATCAGCCTACAGAGTGGAGGTGCAAAGTCTGGTGAGATTATGCTCAGTGAACAACCTGTCCCTAAACACAGGGAAGACCATGGAGCTCATCACTGATTTCAAAAGATCACCTGATGAGGATTATGCTCCCATCTTCATCAATGGGAACAGGGTAGAGCGTGTATCCAGCTTTAGGTTCCTTGGGATGAATATCTCCAAGGATCTTTCATGGACAGCTAAAACCACAGTACTGCTGAAGAAGGCAAAGCAGTGCCTGTTCTTCCTAAGAATGCTGGAAAAAGCTAACTTCCTTCAACAACTACTGCTGCACCACAGAGAGTATTCCAACCTATCGGTGTGTGGTATCTCAGCTGCACAGCACCTGATCTGAAAGCTCGACAGTGGGTTGTGTCGATGGCACAGAGGATCGTCGGGGTGCAGCTTCCAGCCCTGGAGGATATTTACAGCACGTGCTGCCTCAGGAGAGCCACCAGCATCTGCATTGATCCCACTCACCCATGCCACAGCCGATATGAACTTCTCCCATCCGGTAAATGCTACAGAGCACTTCATGCATGGACCTCAAGGCTCAGAGACAGTTTCATCCCAGGAGCCATAAACACACTTAATCACTCCATCACTCCATCAAATGCCCCTGGTAGAACTGCTTGCACTTACAATTTTAATTTTCTCATGGTAAACATGGCACTACAACCATAACCTCGCACAACACAACATATAGGTATATGTTCATTGTGCTTTGTGCTATATGTTCATTGTGCTATGTTTTTCATATTGTCTATTTTTACTGTTTTACAGTTTACGGATGTTTTCATCACCCTGTGTACAATGACAATAAAGAAATTCAGTTCAATTTTGGTAGGTGGTACATGTCAAAGTAAGATCCACATGAAAGCCAGGACCCAAGGTTTCCCAGCAGAACATTGCCCAGAGCATCACAGGCTTGCCTTCATCCCTTACTGCATGCTGGTGTCATCTGTTCTCTAGGTAAACAATGCACACAGACCCGGCCATCCATGTGACATAACACAACATGTGACTCACCAGGTCAGGCCACCTTCCTGCATTTGCTCCTTGGTCCCGTTCTGATGCTCAGGTTCCCATTGTAGGCACTTTCTGCAGTGGACAGGGGTCAGCAGGGGCACTGTGTGTGCACTGCAGTGCACTGTGCTTTCTGACACCTTTCTATCATAGCCATTTTGGAGATGCTCTTCTAGCCATCACAGCCTTGTCAAAGTTGCTCAGATCCTCGCACTTCCCCATTTTTCCTGCTTCCAACACATCAACTTCAAGAACTATTATCTCGAATTGTAAGGAACTTCCAAAACTAAGAACATGACTAAGTGATACGACTAACAACAGAAAAACATGGCAATTTCTGTCTTTAAACAAAAAATGCGCTGCAGAATAGATCCATTCTGAGCATTACACATACAGCAAGATGAAACAAGTCATGCTGACCTCTGTTAGCTCTCAATATTTTCTAGCCTATTTGGCTGACAATGATTTATTGGAAACATAAGCCGAAGCAACCAGGAACAAGATTCATACCTGCTGATTCCATTAAACAAGGCTCAAGTGCCCATTACACTGGATGCATTGTGATGGCACATTCTGTGTTACCTACTTACCTAGCTAAGTGCTTCATTATCGCCATCAAGCCTCAAGGTCATATTTATTACAGCAAGGCTTCTTTTTGACATTCTACAGATTCTCTGTCACAGAAAAAAGTTCTGAGGGCTGTAGATGACGGGTGTAAACATCAGTCTGAACGCCAGCTTTTCGGGACTATATGGAAGTCTATGCACACCTGCAATTTGGTAGATTAGTAGTACGTCTAAAATATTAATGACAGGCGTACTGTGAGGCCCAAAAGTTAGTAATCTGTATGGATTTGGTGAGTCCTTGTGGTCTCCGGGTAGCAGAGCAGGCCACACAGCTACAGTTTTGGTAAATTTTAGAAGCGATAAGCACTGAAGTGGTGGTGAAGAAAGGCACAACTCAGCAGCGGCAAAGTCTTTTAAAAGAGGAGATACTGCGGATAAACAAGATAAGACATTGGTGCTGTGGCGGTACTTTTTGCAGTTTAAAGCATTTAATAAACATGAGGATACACCAAATTTATACAGATTACTAACTTTTGGGCATCAAAATAGGCCTCCCATTAATATTTTAGGTGTAATACTAATCTGCTTACCAAATTTCAGTCATAAGTAAATACCCGTATAGTACGGAAAAGCTGGCATCCACACAAATGTTTGGCTCACCATCTCAAGCCTTGGTGATTATTGCGCATGCGAGATACAATCGCAATGTGATGAGGTGCCGCCCTGGGTGCAATGCTTGGAAGAGAGTTTCAGTGAGGCATAAATTCCACTCTTTTCCTGATACCAAGGTCAAACACTGTACCTACCATTTACAGAGATACTATTCTCAGATTTTGAGATTTTAAAAGTGGGCCACCTGTCATTACCCAGCATTCTTTTGTCATTGAAAGTAAATATACAAGAATGCTTAACAATTCAATATACAGAATAATGTAGCTCCTTGCTTCATAAGTATTCTTATTTCAATTTTAGGAAAGGCAATTTGACGCATGTGTCAAATGGGGGCAGAGTCAAGTCTTGCTGTCCCGTACAAAAGACCTCATTACTGAACCCACGAAACGTTGACTGGACCTTGACTGGGATAAGCAAATGTGGTTTAAAAAAAAAAAAAACTGTGAGAGGAGGTGATTTCCAGCACACTTTGGATGGAATGGAGAGAGCAAGTCTGACGTTCGACATGCCTGAAATGCTTAATGGTACTTGGGTACTTGGTTCTCTTGATTTTTGCTCCATTTCCCATTTATGGTTTTGATTTTGGTACCTCTGGGGGTGTTTGTCCCCTGTTGCCTCCAAAAACACCTTGTTTGTCTGTGTGTCTCTATAATCATGGACCCCCACCCCAGGAGAATTTGAGATGACCCATAATGGAAGAAAATGGCAGCATGAATGTAAAAAGTGTAATGAAACATTAACTGCAAAGTAATGAAACCTTCAGTACCTTTTTTTCTGACTAAAATCATTTATCTGTTCTATTTGTAGGTGCTCATTTTGGAGCCGAGTAGAAAGTACAGCCTGATTTTCTTATTAGGAGACTGGCATGGTGGCACTTTTTTTTTTTTAATTTCCGTCACCCCTTCCCATCTCACTGACTCACAGCATGAAGATTATCCACTTCAGTGGGAGATAAAGTAAAAGCACATTCCGAGTGTGTGATATGAAATCTTTACAGGTGTCAGTCATTGTGGGGGTTGCCAGGTGGGAATCACAGCTCAGAGCAATCCTCCAGACCCTCACCAACAGCACCAGGCTGTCACTCAAATGACAATGTGTTTGTCACCTCCCTCACAGGGCTCCAGCACATTAGCACACCGGAGAGCTATTACGAGACATGCCGACCGGCTGCAAAAGGTGCTGATTGGTCAACAGTAAGACCATTAAAAGGTTATTTTAGAACACATTTGACAAGCATAGGCAGATCTGAAAACACATATAAAAACTTGTGACCCAGATAACGGGAAGGGTTGAAATGCTCAATTTGAAATGCAGGTAAGTGACTTTTAACACCTTTAATTTACTCGAGAAGATATAGTTGATTTATCTATAATGAATAATATTTTTGTGATGTTCTTTGAAGAACGGGGTGCCAAATTCCTGCGTCATGTGCAAAGAGCATGTGTGCTGCACAGTTGAGTTTTGTTTATCCCATCTAGATATTTGTTAGACCGCTGCATCCTCTCAGTACTCGCCCAGTCCTCCCGGGACCTCCCTTTGCTTGCTCTGACCATGCCTCCATTACGCTCCATTTTTATATTAAATAAAAGTTTGCATCCCTTCTGTCTCTTTCTTCTGCAGTCTGGCCAAAAGCTCAAAATCCAAGTGACATCTTGATTATATTTTAACAATTGTAACATATAGTGTCAACAGCAATAAAACCTTTTTATTTAATATTGGTGTACATTTTGTATAAAATTACTTACATTTAATACATTTTTTTTTTCAAAATACAAGCAGCCAAAGTTGACATTTAATCAAATATAAAATTATAAAACGTGTTAAATCTATATGCATTTGTGAAGGTAGAGACAGCTGAGACTGGTTCTTTTTAAATGGAGTGCAGTTTCTGCAGAAAATGTGTGAATCCTTAGTTTTGCCTATGATTTTAACACCAGAACATGTGTCATGTGGGGCAAGAAGCTAGACATAGTCTGCAAATAAAATGAATATTCATATATATATATAAAAAAAATACACTTTCAAATTAATTCCTGTTTTCAAAAAATATACTAAAAAACAAATATGTGATGAAGAAGTTCTACAAGTAGGAGAATGAAGGGAAATTAGAAAACCATAGCAAAGGCTGAAAGTATATAAAAGGAAATCTGTAAAATAAAAAATTGTATTAACAGGATTAATTTGTAATGGAACCTTTCATTACCATCAGAAATTAAAATAATTTAAACCTCTGCTGGTGATGCAAAATGTCCACATAAGCTAGCACAAAGATGAAAAAGAGAGTGACCTTTGTCGTGAATACACACAAGTTACACATACTGTATGATGTTTGCCTTTATCAAGTGAACCGGACAAATTTAACCTTGGCTATAAAAAGGAAAAAAAAAACGAATTGTATATCCAAACCTTAATGAAAAACAGACAAAAAGAAAATATAAAACAATTTTACACCTTTCTAAATAATGACGGTTTAACTGATCCGTTGTGTATAAGGTAAATCAGCAGCAGTTTTTAACGATATATATAGTGCAGTATTTATATCCTTCGTGGGGGGAAAAAAAAACACGTAAAAATGGAGAAGTTCGTAAGTGTCAGCACACTAACAAAACGAGAGGCAACGCTGTGGGCAAAACAGAAGGAAAAAGATCATCTTCGTAGGATATAGAAAATCTTCCGTTTCCGCCTTCGTTTTATACATTTTTACAGGGCGTACAAAAGAGGAGTGTAAAAGCAGCCTACGCGGCCGTCTCCCGAATCGTCCCCTCCAGTCTCTTTGGGAGAAGCTCTCGCCGCTCGTCGATGCTGATAACTGGTTTCCTGCAATTTTGTCCATCGAGGTATATCTTAGCATATATGGGATTTGAGTAGTTTATGGCCTGCAAAAGCACAGCGGTGGAGTTAGAGGTGAGCTTCTGCCGCGGGGCCGTAATCCCAAAACACTCAGCATGCTTGGGACTCCACGACCCGCTTCAGGACAAAGTACTTCATCCATACAGCATGCATTTTTACATAAGCAGGTGTTCAAAAAGTATTCATACGCTTATTTATTGTTGAATGGCAAGAGGCTTGATTAACAACCTGAACAACACGGTAAAGGGTGTTTCGAATAAGTATGAGGAAAAACATGCAAGCACAGGTACAGAAAATAAGGCACAGCCACTAAGTCTGAAACTATTCATGCAAGGACAGCACTACAAATCCAGGAAAGAAGACCTCAAACAGCAGCTTGGTATGGCCCACTTTCATCATCAACACAACGGAGAGTGACAAGAGGATGCGGCGGACATCGAATTATCACAAGGATAACGGGAATATACCAGGATGCTGCTATAATTGTTAACAAAGGTCCGGCTCCATGTCACCTGAAGCGACCTTAAAAATAACAAGTGACTAAAGCTGTAAGTGGTGCATCTGGGTTTGTTAACGTGGCGTTTTCTATCCCGCGGGATGACTGACACAAGTGGGATACGGAGGCCAGCTGTTTGAGCAGAACGGGCGAGGGGCAGGAGCGTCACCTGTCCGGGAATGAGCTCCTTCGGGACAGTGTGAACGGGAAGGCTGCGGGAATCGCTGGATTTTACACACCAGCCCTACAACACAAAGCGCACCCACCTGAAAACCCCCCCGTTTCCCATAAACACCTGCAAAAGACCCCAACCGTCCTCACCGGTGACCGTCATGTCTGACAGGACGTCAGTTATTACCCGGCCAATCATCAAATGCATCATTTAGTCGGGCACACATTAAATTAACCTGACATGGTCTCAAATGGTCTCCCAGTTTACAGGGATCTTCTATAGGTTCAGAAATTCCCTGCGTTAGACTACGTATAGGAGGTTCCAGCATTAAAGCAAGAAAATATTCAATTCAATTAATTTTTATATAGTGCCTTTCACAACAGAGTTGTCCCAAAGCACTACATTCTAAATCTAAGGCAGTTAAGTCATTATGTAAGTGTGGCTACATCCACTGCTGCCCGACACATCGGGAGAGGGGCATCGTCTGGGGCTCGACTGGCTATGGGAATGGGTGTCAGGCTGAGCTGGTGCCCTGAGGTCACAGAGGTCCCAGGCAGGGCACTCCTGTCCTGTTGGGCACAGAGGGCACAAGCAGCTACTGAAGGTGTGTCAGCAGAGAGAAAGGAGTGGAAAGAAAGATGGAGGCAGGCTAATTATTCAGCAGGTAGCCAAAGCCTTAAAGCAGTGCTGCTTTTTTACTTTTTATATGCAGGGAGCAAGAGCAGCTTTAGGGAAAGTAGCAGAAAAGTACAAGGTGAGATAAGAACAACCATCGATTTTCCATCTGAAACAGGCAGGGCAGCTTAGTGTAGGTCGAATTCACGTAACTTCTGATGTTCTGACTAACACTTCAGGCTGCCAGTGCCACTAGTGACTTCCGACGCATACAAGTACTGTCCCTCTCTGCCCTCTTACAAGCCATAGGCCTGCTCATACTGTATCTTGGCATATATAATACTCGAGCATCTACAAAGAACGAATACAATGCCGGTTATTTTTTGGATTTTATGCTTAAAATATTAAAAAGGTTGAGATCCCATCTTGAACAAGGTAGTCCACATGAATTGTGTAAATTGTAGTAAGCATATACTGTAGCAACATAAATAAGTGATAACGACATGAATGTCCCTTTAACTATAGTTATTATTCATGAATTATCTATATTTACCTAATGTACATGGAATGCGCTATGCATTACTGCTACATTTTCTGCAGTATTTGGTCCTAAAAGAGCAGTCAAAGTCCGATTTCACCGCGGATATGCCACTTTTGCGCACCTTGTGAGGGTCCAGCGTAAAGTTGGGATGCAGGATGCTCCCGGCATCTGAGTGGTTGTCATGGTCGACCTCGTACATGTTGTAAGACGGGTTGCCAATCTCCACGTTCATGCCCCCATTGGACATGGGCTGCCGCTGAACTCGCTTGCCCCTGCAAACGTGACGTGGTTACGTGACAGTAACTACGGCAACGGGATGTGGCACGGCACAGTGGCTGGTGTGCGGCACGCAGCCCTTACCTCTGCATCCTTTTACAGATGAAAACACCTGCCACCACCGTGGTGACTAACAGGACCAGGAGTACAAGAGGGACAATGATCGCAATGCTTCCTGCAATGCGATAAATGTCAGTTACTACATATTTAATGTTCTTCTTATTGTCTCACTGCGGGCACCTTAAGTTATACATTTTTTTTATTACTGGGGGCCTACAAAGTAAGATTTTCATTGCATAGCGGAACTGACTCTTTATTGTGCATGTGGCAATATACTCTTCAATGTTGAATGCATTTCTGATAGGATCATGACATTTTCCTGCTTCTTAGTCATGCAACATTACAAGGAAAGTAGCAAAACAAACGTTAGCGATGGCTAAGCTAACACTCAGCTTCTCCACATACAGAAATATAAGGTCAGTGGGTGGTAGCTAAAATCCAGTGTACTCACTCCCGCTGGCGTCGTCGGAGCGGCTGCTCTTAGGGGCGGGCCTCTCACACTGGGTGCCTGACCAGTTGGCCGAACACCTGAAAGGAGCCAATCGGGAGGCACGGTTGGTGGACGGGGGCTCTCTGAGTGGCCAGGACGGCCTCCCAGAAAGCCCCGAGGCATGCGGTGATATGCTGAGCTACCCGCTGATGATGGTAGGAGCGGCAGACAGAGGGGGCGGCCATGCCACCACGCTGGGGGATGTGAACTTGGACTGGAGTGTTAGGCCCATGAGCACTAGCTGTAAGTAATGAAGCCTGGGAAACACCCACGTCATCATTTCCGCATTCAGAAATACTACATTACAGGTGACATATGTGTGTTGGCGGAAGGGTAGGGTGACGCCCTGCGGATCATTCTACAGTGAGCCACCAGACATGTACTCCCAGGTGATGATGCAGGGATCCGAGCCGCGTGTATGTAATCACATTTACATACCGGAGCGGGCATCTCGGAGGCGGTCACCTGCATTAAGCACAGGTAATCAGGAAGCTAATGAAACATACACCGAGATGTGAAGGCAGCCCCGGCGGGCGGGGGATTAAATCCAGCTTGTTGTCAGGAGTGGGGGGAGGCCACGGCCAAGGGCCCTGCTGTGGGCCGCTGCGCAGGGAAACACCAGGATGTGACATTCCGAGAAGGACGAGTGTGTCGCTAACTAGGGTCTCTCGCTGAAAGTGGAGTGTCCATCGACACCAGGAATCGGGGATGTGCGGAGCGGCCGTGAACGCCCGTTTAGAGAAGCAGCAATGTGACTACGGAGACACACCTACATGGGCTCAATGACGCCACGGCGACAAGACGGAGGTCACAGAAAGGGCCCGGAAGCGGAATGGGATGTCGGATGAGCAGCACGGCGGCAGAGGTGGGATCCGAGGCCGGGGAGGGGGGCGACAACAACGTAAGCTGACATCGCTGGGATGGGAACGCATTAGCGGCGGGCGGGGGCAGAGTTACAGTCATGGTCATGGGAACGGAATCTGGGTCCTATCTATGACCTACTTGCAGCGAGGCTTTTTAAAGGCGCTTAGCGTGCAAATCCCCTCGTTCTGACAGTAGCGATCGCACGGATCGGCCCGCTCGTCGCAGCGCTGGCTTTTGAATGCCGCCGTGCAGCTGCGGGAGTTGCAGTGGGATGACAAGACGGAGAGATAAATGAGGGAAAAATACGCTCTCAAAGTCCAACAGCTCATGGCGCCGAGGATGCCAGAATGTCAGGGGTGGGCAGACAGAAATGTGAGGAGAAAACAAACATTTCGTCCATGTGTTGTTTTGTGCGCCAAAAAAAAAAAAAACGCAGCAAACGACTGACCGCGATTGTTTTTCTCGCTTCATTATTTTCCCACCCCAGGACAAGGCAGTGTAGGAGTCGACAAAAGGCCCTACTGATCTACAAGCCTTAGGAGGTTGAGGACACAGGGGCCCAACGATCTTTAATACCTCCCTGGGTGCAAAAGCAATATCGCACTGCTAACGCCATATGGGCGGTCAAACGCTTCAAAGGCTTATCTGAGAGCTGTGTTCATATTACCCACCAGCTGCCTTGGGCTTATAACACAAAGTCATAACACTGACTTTTAAAGCTTCATGACACGGCCCAACAAGCTGCAACGCAATCGAGTGACCCGAGTTTTACTTTCTCATTTAAATGTGGTGAAAAAATGTGGGTCTCGCTTCCACAAAATGCTGGGGGCGGGGCGGGGGGGCTGCTGTGGGCCGCTGTGTGGGAAAATTCCAGAATGTGACATTCCGAGAAGGCATCATTAAAATGCGTCATCAAAACATGTCATGTGTGTTTATCCTCATATGGCTGACTAATGAATCATTACGACCTTGCACCTGGTTCAGAACCCCCGCCTTCCCCTCTGCTCATTAGATAAAATTTCATTTATTATAAAAAATACTTTTTGAGATTTTATGAAGCCGTAGTCCATCAAAGCTTCCCAACAGGTATTTCAAAGTAAGTATGTTTTTGTCGAATGGAGTGAGTGAAGTTGACAGAAGTTGGTGTTTGTGCGTAAATTCAAGTCCTTGTTATTTTACAGAGTTGCTGTGCCATGAGGTAAACTAGGTTAAGATTATTCAATTTTACACCCAAGAGCACTAGGCTGGTTGGCCTAGAAAAGTTCCACTAGCTTCCAACAGCTTGCATTTACTTTACACTTAGCTGTCCAAGTGACTCGCCAATAATACCCTCACGTCTGATCAAGACAGCCTCAACATGCTCCCTTGGACCCACAGGAATCCCTGTTTGTGTGCATTGGAGCATTACCACATTCCCTTACGGGGGACCCAGAGGAAATCCCTGTTTGCATGCAATGGAGCATTACTGCATTTCCTTACGGGGGACCCACAGGAATCCCTATTTGTGTGCATTGGAGGATTAGAGCATTCCCTTACAGGGGACCCACAGGAAATCCTGTTGGTGTGCATTGGAGCATTACTGCATTTCCTTACAGGGGACCCACAGGAATCCCTATTTGTGTGCATTGGAGCATTACCGCATTCCCTTACGGGGGACCCAGAGGAAATCCCAGTTTGTATGCAATGGAGCATTATCGCATTCCCTTACGGGGGACCCACAGGAAATCCCTGTTGGTGTGCATTGGAGCATTACTGCATTTCCTTGTGAAGGACCCACAGGAAATCCCTGTTTGTGTGCATTGGAGTATTACTGCATTTCCTTGTAAAGGACCCACAGGAAATCCCTGTTTGTGTGCACTGGAGCATTACTGCATTTCCTTGTA
>JAODKL010000036.1:2920273-2932269 GCA_026780765.1 Petrocephalus schoutedeni | reverse complement strand
CACACATTCATGCCACATCCCTTTAACCCAGCACTGGTCACTGTAACTCTGGACTGCTTAACAAAGGACACACTGCCAACTATCCCCTTTCAATATATTTATTCAGTTATATAGCTTATACTTGTCATTGAGATATTTGTCTGTGTTATGTACTGTCTGTAATGGTGCTGTTTGGTCTGGGGGGAATAGCATTTGTATGCAAATACAGTAAAAAAAAAAACAATAAAAATATCTAATCTAATCGAACATATGGTTTGCAGCCAGGTACTGTGACTTTGACACAAGTTTGTCTGTAAAGTCTGTAAAGTAGCGACAACACAAACACAAGAGACTGACAATGAGATATCAGTAAGACACTGGAAATGTTACTGATTTGGCTTTTAGGCTACAGTTATATGATCAATGGCGGACAGACTGAGAAATAGTTGAGCTCTGTAGAAATCACTTCAATATCTCCTGAGATCCCTAGAATAGTCATAAAATGAGAATTTACACCCTGAGGTAATCTATTTTTTTGGATCCACTTGAGTCTCTAGTGAGACTATATATATATAAATATTTCTTACGATAAAATACTCATCGCAAATCTTAAGCATTTCCGTGTTGCCATGATGTCATTTTTAGCTAGCAGAAATAGGACGCTACAGTTTCCTCATTCCTCTGGGACCAACCATTTCTCCTGACTTTCCATATTCTTAGACTCTCCACCACAGAGACTTCATGCAGGAAGAGAAGGCAAGAAGAAGGAACGAGTGAGCAGGCATTTACCATCTTGCTGCTTAAATCGATGGAATATGACGACACTGGAGGCTTTCTCTACCCTCAGATCGAGGTCTTCCACGAGTCCTTTGCCAAATTTATGAACCCTGAAGACTTTGTTTTTCAGGCTAGTTCCATAGATATAATCTTCAAATATATCAATTTTATAAGGCTGATAGATTCCTGCAAAAATGGAGGGATAAAAAGTTAATTTCCAGATGTAATAAGTTCACCTATATGGAGAATAGCTACAATATACAGTGTGAATTCTTGATGCTAAATTCTTGGTTTAAATTATACCTTAATAATTCAGTTATCAATACCATTCAAAGACTGTTGTCATATAAAGTTAGTTTAAGTAGTTTAACTGGTTGTAGTTGTTTTTCCCCACAGCTATTCAGCAATAATTCCATATTTTAAATTTCAATAAATGTATTCCATGCTCATATATATCAGCACCAATCAGGGACGGTGATTGGTGGACCGTGGCTTAGCTTTTGGATTTCTACAGTCAGCACATACCACCTAATACTGGATTACGTTCTTTACCAGCATAAAAATCTGTGCACGCTACGTAAACCATGACATGAGAATGTTCAACAAACACAATTCTGTTATTTTTAGGAAACATTTATAATTCTGTGGTGAAGGTCTCCTCTTGAAATCCATCTCTGCCATTCCTGCCTGGCAAATCTGGGGAAGCTGCCTGAAACGGTGTCTCCTAATGCGGCCCGAGGAGACGCAGCAGCGAGGAAGGAATTCTGCCGGCTTACCGTTCTTACTGCCGACGGCCACCCGGGAATCAGACCCATCAAAGCATATGCTCCCAATCACTGAGAGCTCCGCATCAGCCCAGTACAAACGCTGGTTAAAGTAATCGACGGCCAGGCCTACAGACAGAGTGATAAACAAACCCCTCTCAGTTACTCTTTGGCCATCAGGGATTATGACGGAGCTGGTTTAAATACAGCAATCAAACAACTTGCAGCCATGAAATCAGCGACGGCAACAGCTACTGACTGAGGAAAAAATAAAAGAAAAATCACATAAGATGAGGAATGTTTGGTCTTTGCAGAACTGTTTCTTATAGATATTTGGTGAAAATAAAACAACCATAAAATAAGTCAGCAATGACTTCTTTGCCATAAACTTCCCTTGATGCATCCAACCATCTCCCTCGACAGAAAACTCTGTCATATCTAAGACATGGCAGCATTTAATTCAATTTAAAAGACACAACGCCAATCTTAAATAGTGTTGCTAGCAGGGTGAACATATTCTTCTGTCTCCCCGAGGACATCCTGTAGACTTAATGACAGGCTATGTCAGTGGTGTTAAATTACTTTGGGTTTTTTTTCCCCGCCTTTCCGTCCTGCTTCATAAAAACCTCACACGCCCGCAGGAACATCCTTCAGCCCCCTACACTAGCCGAGTCCTATTAAGGTCAGCGTGGGTATGTTGAAAGACTTTTTAAACTCAAAAGTGTCTCCTGCTCTCTGCTGGAGGTCCACAGACTGAGTGCTACCAAATTATGAGAGAACATTCCAGCTGATCATAAAATGTAAGCCTATGAAAATGCCTCCACTAACTAAGCAAAATGAAAAGTCATAAATACCCGTTGGCCGGCGAAGGTTCTTCTCCAGCAGGACCCGTCGCATGGAGCCGTCCATGGCTGCCTCCTCGATGTGAGAGTGGTCACCAATCACTGTCCAGTACATCATCCTGTGGAGGACATGGGATAAAACGGTCTCCCTGCTGGCACTGCCCATGATCCCATTAAACCCATGGCCCATGAGCCCATTTCATGCCTTTCCTAAGTCAGAGCCCCCTCTGAAGATGGCACCCTAGGCAGGCATCCATGTTGTCCAATGGCTAGATCAGCATTGCTTATTGTCAGTTCTCTCATGACAAACCTCAGTGCACAATTAGCCTCGGAATGCTACCTACTGAAACCTCCCTTCCTGGTTAGGCCATGCAATGATGGTGGGACAGACCACTGAGGCCGCTTCGGAATGGAGAAACAGAATGTTTTCGACGACGGTTTAGCTGTCACCACCCCCTTGCACGGCTGCAAAATTGAGTTTAATGACCGCTGTTGAGAGGAAGGGGAGCATACACTTTGCGGCATGGATGAGATCTCCTTCTGCCGCACTACCCTGGAAGGCTCACCACACCAACTGTTATGGGCATGGTTGGAAAGCGTTCCAGAGCTTGAGAAAGCATTCCAGAGCATGGGAAAACATTCTTCAGCTTGAGTATGAGCCTTTGAGGGAGCCTGACCAGAGGAGGCCTTCTCAGCTTATTGCCAGAGAGCAGGATTAACTGCTCCCCCCTCCCCCCACCCACCCGCTCCCCAGAAACAGCAAACACTCAGTGGTTCTTAAAAAAGATCGAAGCAACCAGAGAAATGGAAGAATCAACCTCCTAGGCTAGGATGTGCATTGAGTACTACTTTGTTGTGAATGTAGCTTCACCAGGAAAAAATGCAACAAAAAAACAACAACGATAAGTAAAGTCATTGAACGGTGGCTCTTACCCTCGAGTTGGGTTTACAGCAATTGAATAAGGTTCTCCTGCGATGTCCGTAATAAGACGAGTGCACTTTGATGCCCCAAGCTGGCCCACATTAATGGAGTACCTCAGCCTGGTCCAATGGGCTGTGTAATAACTGAACCAGTGCATCCTGGAGTGATCTGTCCAGTAGACGTTCCCTGTTACCCAGTCGGCCGAGATATCCCTTGGCCTCCGGAAATCTGGACACTGTTGGGGACAATAAGATCAGAGGCCGTTAAGCTAGTTCCCCTGCTTTCCCGATATTTCTCCAATTCCCCCACCCAGCATGCAGTGCAACATGTGCACATTCATACACCATCAGGCTTAAACGTGAACCCAACTGTGCTCAAGTCCCCTTTCATGTTGAAATGATTACTAACTGTTAGAGGTTCCACACTTTCGTTTATGCAATGAATGGCACCAGAGACACAATGAATGGCTTTAGAGACACAAGGAGTGTTATAGAGTGGTGTGCATTCTACCCTAATAATCCCCATCTAAGCTACAGACCCTGACACAGGCATTAGTAATGAAGCAATAAACAAATAAAAAAAGACCCTAAACATATATAAACCAATAATCAGGTGTATAGAGTTGCTCCACTCTCCTGCTGATAATGTGCTGTTACTCTTGCAGCAGAAGAAAGGCTTCAGTAGTGCATCCACTCAAACAAATTCTTTGACACTCACTTCTAAACATAGCATAGAAACACCTGATATGAAAAGTGTGCATGAGAGAGAAGAAAATGCACCACAGTTCCAGTATTGCAAACAAGCCCTGAGACTGCAGAAGTGTCATGCATGCTAATTGTGAGTGATACAACCCTGACCACCTGGGAGTATGGATTTGGCCCGGCTATTAGAGTGAGCAGGACCATGACAGAAGGCAGGAAAAGTAACTTAGTAAAATGACCAATACAATGATTACGTGAGCAAAAGGGAACATGGTGCATGTAAGCAAACATAAGTACAGCGTAACACAGCACAACTAGTAACAGAACAGTAGTATTACAAACAGACAAACAGAAACATATTATTGCCACTGTTTGTATTCAAATTTGTGACTTTCTTCTTATATGCATGTTAAAGCATAAATAAAATGAAGGATAAAATGAAATAACAAAAAAAGCAAAGTTACTTGTTTGGTAACAGAACCCAGGACTGATAACATCAAAACAGCCCTTTAATTTTACAAGGCAGCAGGAAAGTTTTGTAAATGGGAGAAGAGTAATGAATCCTACAGAATATATGTGAAATATTCATTATCGTTATATGGATGCAAACGACTATGAGCAACAGTGTGGTGAAAGACTGCGGCCACACATGGCACGCCAAGATTTATGCATCAATAATTTAGAACTCAATTTGATTTTTAATGGAGGGTAAAATGCAGTTAATTCATACGCTTCCATAATCAGAGAGATCATATTTTGAAAACAGCAGGTCACATGGTTACATAGTCCAAGATTTCGTCCAAGATACTTACTATGATTCCACTATTTGATTTAGACTGACTTCTGTTTAGGATGTCTCTGTAAAAAATTCCACCAGGATTAAACTGGGTAGCCCAGATAAACTTGTTTCGGTGAAAGAGAGCCGCCATTCCAATGACTCTGGCATTGTCCTCTGTGCGTGCCAGCTCTTTGTGTCCATGGCTCTGGTTAAATGGATACACAAAACCTCGGATTTCAGTGTCATTAGCTATGTAGAGCACTTGATCTTCTGGTCCTGCCCGTTGAGTCATTAAATATGCAAAAAAAATGAAAGGTGTCTAAATTCCATTTCAGGTTTAAGACAACAGTTTTGCAAGATTACACACACAGAACAATAAATCATCACATATATCATTTAGCACAACTAGGATCTTCCAGAATCTATACATTACTTATGTAATTGATATTAAAATACTACAACAATATGACATTTTAATAAACTTTAATAATAACTTTTTATTAAAAAACATTAACTGATATATGTAACACGTTTAACTGATCATACAGATGTATAAACATACCAGTAATTATTAATAAAAACTTCTTAATATTCTAGCACAACAGTTAATGACAAGTGGACACACAACATTAGAATCACTAATGTGCGTTTTCAAATTGTAATGTGTTTTGTGTTTAAAGCTCTAGCACAGTAGTGATTTAGTGCTAAATTTTGATCCACTCAATAATATGCATATCAGTGCATTAAAGAAGCACACATAAACATTTGGTATTTTCTATGCATGCCGAATGTAGCTAACTTGCATCGAAATACAGTAATATTTTCATTAGTAATGCAAGCATGTAATATGCTTGCACTATGAATGTTATGAGAAACTGAGGATTATTAAAGGATAGAAAGATAGTTACAATTCTTTAACTAAATAAGAAAATGAATGTACAATATGCCCCATTTACCATTTATATGTTTTCAGTTGTCAGTAAAATATGTTGGTTGAGATTCCTAACACAACAAAAGCAAAGAATACAAATTTTGTCTTTACCTTTCACCACACAGACTCCATTAATTTCTTTAAAATTCCTGTCACAAGTGCACTTGAAAGATCCTTTTGTGTTTGTGCAGTAATGAGAGCATGTCCCAAAGTGAAGACACTCATTGACTTCTGAAAAGTAAAAGCAGAGGAGAGAAGTCGACATTATTGTCAGCCTCAGTTAAAGGGCACCGGGCGTTTTTTGTAAGAAAACAACCTCTTTGCACTTCTGAAAAGTGGGACAGACTCATGTGCCCTGGCACCAAGCATCTCCATCTGAGAGCTTGAGGGCGGAGAAAGAACTCCTGACACCCCCCCCCCCTCCAGCACATCTGAAGTCTGGAGGGGAAATGTCAGGGCTTGTGTGCAATTTAATTGCTTCCCAAAATAATTATGACTATAGTTTACTACTTCACAACACTACCTTACTACTTCACAACAACAACAAAAACAACAACATAATGTTTAGTTATTACTACAATGCTTAGAAAGCTACAGACAGACAACAGATTTATGCATCAAACCACAGTTTTATAAATCATTCTTAAAAGTGTACATTCAGAAGTTAACTTTGAACAAGTTCTTCTAAGAACTGTCAGCAAATAGATGGAAGTTGTGCAGCCTTTATGGCTATGTATTTATACCTCAAAATAATCTGCCTATAGGCTTCCTGCCTAGGTTACTATCTACCTGGAATAGGTTACCACCTGCCCGTAATAGGTCAGTACCCACCCTTAATAGTTTACTATCCTTTCCACATGCTATTTCCTGAATCATATGCCCCTGTTTTCAGATTTAGATGGTTTCATATGATTTATATTAAACACCAGAATAGCAGAGTATGGAGTTTTTTGGGACATATCTTTAATTTATTGTCCAATAAATACACCAATAATTAAATATGTCAATTAGTTCAATTTATTATTGCAAAACATTTCAATTCACATGTCATTATATATCAGCATATTTAATGAATGATATATTGTAAGAATTATTGTTGGAAAACTTGAAAGACAGATTGCAAAATAGATTGAAAGATTAATGATTTGAAATGTAAATGTAAATGTAATGATTTGAAGGATTCTAATATGCAAGTTAGGTCTGCACTGATTGGTCTGTGAAACACAGGGGAAATGTTCAAACTGCAGACCTGCAGTCTCAGACAAAGTGGAGTATAAGTGATATGTTATAAGAAGCAGCGGATTAGCTTGAAAGAGGAGGATTAGGTCTGCACTGATTGGTCTGCAGCAATCCTTTTTGTTCCATATGGGATGTTTTGAAGTAGACTGGGTAGCTTATTATGGAAGACGTAGTAGCTGAGTTTTGTATGATAGCAAAATCTTTAGATAGAAATAATGTTCCTCCTGGCCGATTAATAAAGCTTTATGGACAGGGCTGCAGAAATCGCTGCAGTTAATGATGAAGTTGTAGATGAAGTCATGTGGAGTAGCCCTGCTAATGGAGCTCTGTGAAGCTGCCCCGTACAATCAGCACAAAAAAAAAACATTGTGTTTGGTTAGTGCTACATCTGTGCTTTTTTGTGCCACAAAAATTAGGATTTGTGCTGCTTTCTTTTTAAGATAATAGCCTGTCACCCAGCCCATCTCGCATGGACATAAAACCAGACTGGTTCGTTAGTGCCGCATTTGTGCCCATTTGTGCCGCAGAGATCACTGGAACAATAAAACCATCCAGTCTATGCCTATCTAATTCTTATCTAACATTATTCCTATTTAATTACTGAAATATTTATTGGACAATAGATTGAGACAAATAACTAAAAATAGAATGACACACATAATTAAAGATATGTTAAAAAAAAACCTATAGCAGGGCAGTTACCTGGAAGGGTATTAATTTAAAAGTAAATCAGCTGGAAAAAGGCCTGGTTAATATATGAGACTGAGGTTGTATAAACACAAATTGCAGAGATAGACAGTGCATAAATATACCCATACACGAATGTCAACGTCAGTGCGATCCATTGGTTGACTGCAGGTGATATGCAAAAGCTTCACACACCTCCCATCCCATCAAATGAGATAGAGGCCCAAGTCAAGGTCAGAGAAGCCCATGATTGTAGGTATCACCATCTAAATGCAAATTAACTAGAAGCCATAGTAAGATTTTTTTGCACCTGAATTGATAACTATTAATTATGAGCCTAATAACTGCCTTAAGTCAACCTTTAGACAACTTTTAAGGTCACTGTGGGTTTGTCAGAAAGGAAACGTTGGTTTTTGTCTGGAAGGTTTAAACCACATAAAAAAAGAATGTGAAACCTTGTGTGGTTATAAAAAAGGTTTTACTTAAACCTAAATCAATTAATTCTAAGGAAGAACTTAAGTTTAAGTCCTGAACTAAACCAAACTAAACATTAAACCTGTGTGATTTAATGTATGTTTTACATTGTAACTTAGTATCCAAAGATGAGTTTAACTGTCAAAATGGCAAGACCTTAAATTCCTCCCTATAACACTTAGTTACTTGACCTCGACTCCTCCTTCGGGCTTGACGGGTCACTGCCCTTCGGGTTTTCCCATAATCCTCAGCAGTTTCACTTGTCTGGTCTGTCAGCAGCAAGCGAGACTGCTGCGGCCAGGTACGTGGCCATACCTTCACACTGCCGAATTTGCGGATTCCTCCGGAAGCCTGCTCTGCACTGACACACTGCATCAGTTTCTTTCTGATTGCAGAGTGCATCACTGCCACACGGATTGACTTTCCCCATGCAGACACCTTCCTCAGGAGCTGCCAAGTGGTGAGAGAACAACATCAATATTCCTCCTCTTCCAACCCTGCTCATTACAATGGTCAATGATTCTGAACAAAACCCATCAGTGAGCTGAAAGAGGAGTCCTTAGCTACAAGACACACGGGAAGCCCTGTGACTGGCTCTACAAAACAGAAAAATTTTAAAACATAATGAGTCAGGTGTTTTCGGGATGATGCAATATCTTGAAATGCTTTAAAAACATAACTCAGGGGAACACACACACAATCAGGGTTCAAAGTTACCACCGAGAACAATCTACCCCAGCACTTCGAATGTAACCTAAACGGTACAAGGTGGATTGTAGGTTAGAACATAGCTTGAAGAAAGGCCTGAATTTCCAGATTACATAATCACAATTTGGAATGCTTAAAAAGGCTATTGCATTTTCAACGGTACAGCTCATACTGGGCGGCGAATTCTAGTGGGGAATGTAAAAAAAACTGTGCTGGGAGCATGGAGGCTAGAAATGGTTCTGAAAAGCACATCTCTTGGCATCAACTCAAAAGAGGAGGATAGGAACAACTTTAAATGGGCTGTCCTGAGTGTGCAGTCCGGATCATGCCCTCCTGAGTGGGCTGTTCTGAATGGGCACCGGGCCCGACTCACAGGCCTTGCAGTTACGCTCGTCTGAGCCTCCGTCTCCGCAGTCGTCGAACAGGTTGCACTGCAGCTCAGCAGCGATGCAGCGTCTGTTAGCGCAGGTGAACTCCGCCTTTCCGCAGGGTCGAGGTCGCCCTGCTGCGCCACCTACTGGCCAGATGGGAAAAAGGAGTGAAATGCAGTGGCCAATCCTCCCATAGACCCTGGCCCCATTCCAGATTTGCAGAGATCACAGATTTAACCCCCTTCCCAGAAATGTGGAAGAATGGCTAAGTTCAATCCATTTAGAGCAATTTTGTAGTTTTGTAGTTTGCATTAGTGCTCTTCTTATGGAACAGGAATTTCTAGAGTGTTTCTTATGGGCATATGTTGCACAGGATGGGTCTGAATGTCTCCTGGAACATTATGGTGTGACCTGACCAGCCGCTGACTTCTGGCAAAGGCATGTCATATCCTCAATGGACATCAATCTCTAATGGCCCTCAAATTCACCGCCACTGCTGGGGAAACATACGCACCGCTTTCTAACCATGGTAAACAAGGACATAAAGCGCGACAGACGTGGACACGTGGCTATCCAATTTTCAATTTGCTGATGGGCATCGGGGGGCGTGTGCAAGCAGTATCTTTGATGTCCTGTATTTTAAGTAGCCTTGGTGTGATGAAAGGGAAACAAATGATTTTCCTCTCACTTCTGAGCTGCCTGTAATGGGCTCAGACATTTTACGAAGGAGCTCAAATGGATTTATTTTAATATGCCACAACTACTCACAGTGGCGCTATTTAGCACCACACAAACCACACATTTGCATGGGGCCCCCTATGGGCCACAAACAGTCCCGACACTAAACATAAAATAAACATGTTGCTTATTCAGGAGACGCTGAAGCAGCATGTATTGCTAACCAGCTAGCTACGATCTTCTGACTTTACTTACTAGCTAATGTTACCGTCATATAAAACCATGAAGCGATCACATCCCTGCAGCGCCACAAAAAGAAACAAAAAAAACAAAGATTGAAAGTATCAAGTAGAAAGTTTCCCTAAGTTGACAAGCTTCTTCCCCAAAAATCATGTAATGAAATGCATGCAGCGCACATTACGAACAGGGAAGGTAGGGGGCGCCAAAGTGACTTTTCGAGTGAAGCCTCAAAATCAAGAAACCCATCCCCGCCCATACACCCCCTACTCCCCAAAAAACCTGAATCAGCAAAAACTGAAGAGTAGGAGAGGCTCGCAGAGAATGGCACAGACAAGCTAACGCTGACTGCCTCTCCCAAAGCTGGGTCCACTCACCGCAGTCATCTTCATCCGAGTTGTCCCCACAGTCATTGATGCTGTTGCAGACCTGCTCGGCATGGAGGCAAGCTCTGTCGTTCCTGCACCGGTGAGGCCGTGTCGGCGGACAAGGTAGTTTCGCTGGGGGAAGAGGGGTGCCGTGACATGGGGTCTCTAAGCCAATCACTGCCGGGCCCACAAGTCCGCGTGCAGTTAAAGGGATACATCTAACGCCGATTAAAGGGATATGTCTGTCATCAAAGTTCAAACGAGTGCCCCAGGCGACGGGGGCACAGAGGCTTGTCAATGAAGCCAAGAGACAAAGAGACAGAGCCCCTCTGCTTCTGGGGGGGGGGGGGGGGGGGGGGGGGGTCTCAGGAGCCCTGTCAGCGGAGAGAATGCCACCTAGTAGGTGTCTGACAGTGTTTTGAACATAAACTTCAGATTAAAGACACAAATTATTTCACTTTTCACCCGTTTCTCCATTTTTAGATTCAGTCTGATTCCTGTTACAGAACATGACTAGCAAAGTCTTCTTTTAACTACATTTGATCACAGAGCTGAAGACAGGCACTGGAGATGACATATTGCTCAGAGAAAATCTTACCGAGGAGCAAACCAGACTTCAGTTTACAGAACAATTGATTAGCTTTTCAAGCTAATTGTCTCAATCCAAAGAGACATTTAGAAGAAGAGCACGCAAGTGCACGCAACACATTTTTTATTTATCAAAGATGCCTCAAATGATCAAATGATGCCTTCACATACCATAAAATATATGAGAACTCTATATGAGAAATGCCCCTCGTGTTGAACACTTGGATCCTCATATTTAAAATCTGATATTTGTTCATTATATGTCATTATATGTCTATCCCTTTGTTCATTATATGTCTACCCTCACCTCTATCCCAGCACTCTAAATTAGTGAAGAGCAATATCCCACAGCAACTATATTCAGGCACTAGGAGAAGCGTGACATCATCTATAGGTTTTTGTATTTAAGCGGAAAAGCTCCTACCACACATATCAGGGTCCTCGTCCGAGTTGTCCCCACAGTCATCCTGACCGTCGCACACCCACACGTGCAACTTGCACAGCGTGTTGTTGCAAATGAACTCGTCGGCTCGGCAAGAATACTCTCCTGCAGTTTCCCACCGAGGATAAAGGAAAACAGAAACAATTATTTCCAGAAAGCTTCTCCGAAAACAAAAAACGCAAAAGTTCACTGCATGGATAGCAACAGTAAAAGAATAGAATAGAAGAGAATAGTTATACTTTATTCACCCCCATGGGAAAATTGTCTTTTCGCATATCCAGTTACTATATAGGTGAGAGCAAGCATGGGGCTCGCAGTCCAGGGTCAGCCAGCATCCAGTGCCCGACGGAGCTCGGGGTTAAGGGGCCTATGTGTCGCCGACTGTCCAATCAAAGGCACGGGCTTTTCCAGGGTTAACCCACTGAGCCACATGCCACCCCAATTCTGCTTGTGCACTGGCATTTCAGGGGTTAATCGTGTTGTGCTCTTCCTATGGAGATCGCAGGTGGT
>JAODKL010000036.1:2886678-2902147 GCA_026780765.1 Petrocephalus schoutedeni | reverse complement strand
GGGGTGCCAAGCTGTCAGAGGGCACAAGGCAGTACAGGCACAAGCTGGATGGGGTGCCAAGCTGTCAGAGGGCACAAAGTAGCACAGGTACAGGCTGGATGGAGTGCACAGAGCACAGGCAAGAATCAAACCCCAAGCCTTGAGATCTGAGGCAGTGTTGCTCTCTATGCCCCCCAACACACTCCCCGGTGACTGGACTGCCATGCATAAAAACTATAACAAAGATAAAGGACATCTCTCATTTTAGCCCAGTTCATAGAGGGCTTCGCTGCATCTGCTGGATTGCTCATAGCAGCCCCAACACTCAGTCTAATCAATAATTTCAAGTTCAAAGGCAGCCAATCACTATCAGACTCGGGGTCTCTGCTATCAGCTTAGCACCAAAGCCCACCTGAGCTTCCCTGTCCACGCAGCGATAAGAGTGCTTGTGTCCGCGCTTGCAGATGTTTACGGCAGGTGATGCAATGCTGGCACGGGACCTTTCAAAGCAATCCCTCTTCAGGCAGCCAAAGCTATTAAATCGGAACCCACAAAACTCCCTCTGTCTGTAAAACTAACACAGACTAGAAAACTAGCTCTTTCTTTTTTTTTCATTTCACCACATGATGGCTGGTAAGAGAGCTTTGGTTCCACACGATGAAGATTCCCACACTAGGGAGCCGATATTCCCAAGGGAAGGCAGGAGTGAGCTCACGCTGCTACTAACGTTTTTAAGCCCGCAGACAATACTGAGTGCGTTAGATAAAATATGAAAAGACACCCAGCTCTTTGACAGTACTTCAGAACACAATGTTTGAGCCTTCCTCTTTGTTTAAATAATAATCTGTATGTTAAAGCCAGGCAAGCAAACCACAACAGGCACAGACGAGGATGCCTGGAACAGGTGGGGACTTGAGGAGTGCGGGGGCCTCGGAAGACTGCGTCTAACAGTCAGCTGACCGCACAGCCACCCTCCGAGCCTATATATGCCTAGCTCCGGGGCCCAGCGGGGCGAACTATTGTGGGCACAGCTCTGGGGAGTAGGCTGCTACAAGGGTGGGATATATGCACTATTGCCAGCAGGGGCTGCTTGGTTCTGGGACCCTACTGTAAAAGTCGCTTTGGGGCCCGCCAGACGTTTTGAAATCTAACTAGCTAGCGATTAGAGTCAGTTGACTTGAGCGGTCTCGCTGGTTAGCAGAACATGCTGCTTCAGCATCTCCTAATCAGGGAACGTGTTTATTTAATATTTAGTGTAATTACTGTCTGAGGCCAACAGGGGGCAGACAAACCTCAGGGGCTCCACAAAGATGCATGGTTTGATTGGTGGCAGACGGCAACACTGATTGCTGGCCTCTGAGATGGGGGGAAATGGAAAGCCCCCTCCGCATCTCTCTGACCTTGGGCGGCGGCATGGCCCAGCGACAGGGCAGGTAGTGCCGATGCCGCAGTGCCCCGCAGGAATTGCTGTTGCCTTGGGGGAAATAAGGTGGCTCTCCTCCCAATTTTCACTCCAGTTTAGTTGTCTCTGATCTACTGTCAAATCAAGCCTCCCTGCGTGCTTCCCGGGAAGCAGAGGACAGCTGGTTACACCCCCCTCCTCCTCACACCCCTGCCGGCAGCCCGTGAGTCACATGGCGCGTCTGTCGTTCGTGCCAGCAAGCCACACACCGGGGGGGGGGGGCGGATGCCCAGAGGATCCACCCGCGTAGTGTGTGCACAGAGGCCATTCCAAAGCCCCACCCCCAAAAACCAAGGAATACGCTACCCTGCGAACCTTGGTGGAGAAAAACTATACTTGGAATTATAGTGCGCTCTGGACATTATCAACACATGAATTTTAATAATAGCACTAATAATAACTGAACAGTAGTACTTTATTCATCCCTGTCTTTTCGCATATCCCATCATATGGCATATTTGCATCCCACGTAAGTCCAATTTAATGACTTCCAAATGCTTATTAGCCCCTGTTGCACTTTAGGAGGCATGGGGCAGCTGGATCCTGTTCACACTTGTCTGATTCACACCCCTGCTAGGGGTGGAATTGAGTTAACCTTCCTGTCTCAGCGCTCTGATGTCCAAGTGCTTCACAGGCGCAGCTCTGCTTATGTGTGATGGCACCTTGCTGAATAAATAAAGAACATGTACGTCAGTTTAATCCCTAATCTACTGGCTCCCAGAGAGTAGAGTCTGCTAAAACACTCACCACACCAAATATTAAATAAATGCGATCTTTATTTAGGAGACGGTGATGGGTGCTAACCTGCCAAACAGCTCTGATCTTCTGATTCTGCTCGCAAGCTACTTTTTTAAACAGCTGGAGGGAGGGCCAGTGGCCCCGAAGTGGCTTTCTGAGCGGGGGCCCCAGAAACACCAAACGCACCTCGCCCGACGTTTTCCCAGCTCCCAGCTCAGAGATGACTGACAGGGACAGTCCACCTACCGCAGTTAGCCTCATCAGAGCCGTCTGCGCAGTCGGGGTCCTCATCGCAGACCCATAGCTTGGAGATGCAGTGCATCGTTGTCTTGCACTGAAATTGCTCTGGCAAGCATGTGCTCTCCGCTGTAGAGGGACCCGGATTTCACAAAGACATACAAACACACAAAGAGAGAGATAATTAAAATGATAAGCAAAAGTATAGCAGGCTGCACAGAAAAAAAAAAACAAAAAAAACACATGGATTATCATGTAAAAAGAAAATGATAAATTAATTAATGCAAAGATAAAAGGCAATGGTCTTCCACTGTTTAACAAATAAAATGATCCATTGTGGAGGCTCAGCTCAGTCTTAGCAAACCTAATTTTTTAACTGCCCAGTGCCACCAAGTAATGGAGGTCCTAACCAAGCCGGCTTAATGGAGAACATAAAAGCCAGTTAATTCCTGAACTCGGATCTGGCTGTGCTAAATGGGCGCATTTCCAGGCTCTGTGCTGTTGATGGGACCCCCGAAAGCATCCGGTCTGCGGCATTTGAAGGCGTGTGGAGATATTCACAACTGGCCAAAGCGTGCCACACTTAAGCCAGAAGCCTCTCAGCAGGCTATGAAATCAACAAGCCTGTGGAGATGGGGAAAGAGTCAGCTTCAGTAGAAATGTCCCTAATCCACATGTCGAGTTTTTGTGTCTTTCTACAGGGCTGAACTGGTCTGTTTATTAGAGAATCCTGCTTCATGAAAATGAGATGAGGTCCACCTCGGATCCTTGTCTTGCGGGAATCTCGATATATTAGAACACATCCGTCCAAAGGCCGCACTAAACTCCAGGCCTGCACTACACACAGACCGGAGCTGACACCGGATGTATATGAATATGGAATTAACAGGCTTTACACTATTATAAACACTCTGACTGAGACGCTCCAAGTCGAAATCTTGCAAAAAGTGTTCATTCTGCTAGGAACTTGTAAATCTTTCTTCGTCTTCTTTGGAAGACGACTCCTTTTAATCACGGCCCGGTATTAAAATGAAAAAGCAGATTTGTCTGAGCTGTGAAATAATTACAGCCTGTGAGATTAATCAGGGATTCTCACAGGCGCGTACTTCAGCTGGAGATATCCTGCCATTGAATTTAACGACTCAGAGACATTTGTCAAAGCTGTAATCGGAGGGGCCACCTTCAGCGAAGGCAGATAAAGTTGCTTTTCTGCTCCTCCCGTGCGTGTCGGAGGAGCGGTGCCCACTCTTCAGACGGGAAATGACTGGCCGTGTCACGGCCCGGCTCTTTGTGCCTGGTCTCACAGCTCTATCAGCCGCCGAGCGCAGACACGCTTCGCGATGAGGTGGCACCGTCGCCAGAGCCCGGCGAGCCTCTTACGGCAGTCGGTCTCGTCCTCGGCGTCTCCACAGTCGTCCTGGCCGTTGCAGCGCAGGTTCAAGGGGATGCATTTCTGCTTTTGCGTGCACTTGAACTGTCCAGACAGGCAGACGTACGAGTCTGGAAATACAGAAACACAAAACTAGTACTCAAAATAATGAGGCTGATCACAAGAAATGCAACAGTGATGCAAAGATACTAAGGCGTTAGCAGCGTTTCTGGATCCATCATTCCCTGGGGAAATGGGCAAAAAGTTCATTGACTACTTAAGTGTATGATCATAATTATTGGCTGCTCAAAATGCTTTGGGGAATTACAATGGCTGTTTGATGATGATAAAATGATTGCGCACGCATCATGCCTGGAAATAATATGAACACATTACAGTGTGTGAAACCTAATAGTCCAGACTAGAGACAAAAAGACAGACAGAGAGAGTAACGGTTCAAAAAAGAGAAGATGCTTCAATCTCAAAGCAAAAAGGATTCGGTAACGTTAATAAAAGCAGACAGGTTCCTACTTTGACATTTCACACTTTGTGCAGCTTTCAATGACAACCCAGATCCCAAGGGCTCAAAACCCTTTTGTCATGTTGACTTTTGTTGGTTTATTTTTGGTTTATAAAATAGCTTCTCGTCCTTAGAGGCTGTAAGGAAAAAAAAAAAAAAACGACAGAGAGCCAGCAAATTAATTTTGAGTTATAAAGAAACAGCAGGTTGTCTCACCGCAGTGGGCTTCATCAGAATTATCTCCGCAGTCGTTCTCGCCATCGCAGATGAATGGGGGAAGTGCGCAGAGGCCTGTCCCACACTGGAACCGTCCCGGCTGGCACTTGAACTCCGCTATTAAAGATAAAAACATAATGTGACGCGTAACCTATCTGACATCCGGCGTTCAGATCCGTCAGTGACCCCTTGTACTATCACATCATCAGCATATTGTCTAGTTTTTGCATTCTCTGCACTTGCTCTGGTTTTCCCCCATCTGTATTTTTCTTATTGTCTTTCACAGTCTGTAGTGTCTTTAAGTAGAGATCTTAAATTGTTTTGCACGGTTAACTGTTTTGCACTCTGTATCATTTTGCACCATCTTGTATTGTATTGCACTGTCTATAATGTCTTGCATTGCCTTGTATTATTTTACACTGGCAAGTTTTTTTCACTGTCTGAATTGTCTTGCACACTTGTACTGCACTGTCTGTAGTATTTTGCACCATCAATTGTTTTGCATTGTCTTGTATTGTTTTGCACTGTTAATCGTTTTGCACCATATGTATTGTTTTGCACTGTCTGTAGTGTCTTATGTTGTCTTGTATCATTTTGCAATGTTAATCGTTTTGCACCATATGCATTGTTTTGTACTGCATTGTCTTCACCCCTTCTGTACTTATTAGCACTGTCTGTATTGTTTTACAATACCATTAGTTGATTTTAACCATGTAAGGCTAAACCACAATGCACCTGCTGCACACGACACACAAAGATCTTGAATCTTGAACTGTTTGGTTTTGCTAATAGGAACGTGGTCAATCATTTATAGGGCATTTAAAGGAATGAGCGGCGGCCAATCACAGCTCACTGTTTCAGGCATGAATTTGTAGGCAGAGGCACCTTTTCTTCAGCGGTAAACTCACAGTCATTACCACGATCCCTGGGCTACGCCCCTGCCCTCTCCAGATACTCAACAGGCACAATTATACAAGAAACGCCCAGCACTTCTTCTGTGCTGATTATCCTGATAATGGAAGCGATAAAATTCTTTATTCATGAACAGACCTATCTGACTGACTCTAATGCTGAGTCTGAAATCTATCTAAAGATCGATCCGTCTGTAGATCATGTTGACTTCCGAGAACAGTTCCACATCCTTTATTATGTGTTAACGATGATTCAGCTTCTCAGTTCAATATTTTGTCTTAGTCTAGACCATGGGTGTCAAACCCCAGTCCTGGAGGGCCGGTGTCCTGTGTAGTTTAGTTCTTTCCCTGTCCCACCACAAGCGATCGAGCTGTAGAGCTGTGTGGTAATTAGCACAAAGCGCTGTGAGGAGTCGAATCAGGCGTGTTAAACGAGGGCAAACCCGAAAATGTGCTGGGCTCCGGCCCTCCAGGACTGGAGTTTGACACCCATGGTCTAGACCAATACAGTAGGAGTGTGAACAGTGGTCTTCATTTTCATGCAGTCGACAGTGGAAAGATGCATGAGGCACAAGAGCTGGAGGGAGACAGGCGGAAACTAAATGGAGCACAGACAGGGAACCGGAAATGAAGGAAGCAAAAATAAACGGCTCAACGAAGAGATGAAGAGCACACGAGGCTGAACCTCCCTGGAGAGCCTCAGGCTTCCAAAACGGGAGGAACCTCTTAGGACATTAACCAGGGAATTAGTCTCATCGGGGCATCACTGACTCAGATGTCATTACTGCACTGTATGTGAAAAGTGATGTGTCTGTGTTAATCATCTTGGCTGTGCGAATGCTAACGTCTAATTGTCTGCTGTCTAATTGTTCTTTATTTATAGAATACTGTAGGACTGGCTGTGGCTAAACAAGTTAGCATTCCAATGTCCTTGCACATGACCAATAAAACATCTTGAATCTGTACACTGGGCCGCTAATTAATCACCATAGCAATGAAAACAAATAACCTAAGCCCAACCTCATCCCACTCAGAGAAACATTTTCTTGTTTATTCTAATGAGAATGAACATGCATAATATTTTTTTCCAGCCTATCAGAACAGATCTTTACTCACGGCAGTCTGGGGGCTCATCAGATCCATCGCCGCAGTCATCCACGGTATCGCACTTCCACCAGAAGGGGATGCACTCGTCTGTCCCACAGCGAAACTGCACAGGGGGGGAAGACCACCAGCCACGGTAGCTCTTTACAGGACCATAAATCTGCAGCGCCGCTGATACTCTGAATCTTCATTAGAAGACAAGCCGAATCAACACTAATGTCAGACCTGCATCATGATCAGACAGCTAGAGCATGCATAAATATCCTACTTCCATGTTTCACCATATTCACCAGTCTAATATCACAGGAGAAAGCGACATCCAGAAAAAAGCTCGTTCTACCTTCTCAGAGGATTAATAGTGACAGTTTCTTGACCCTGCCACGTAATCGCATAAACCATGATGGGGTCCGATCGCTAAATGATGGGTACATTCTTTATAAGTGACCCGCCATGGGCGCAGCACAGGCACCAACAGTGTGAACAGCTGTTAATTAAGACAAATAAATACAATTAACATAATTAGCGAAGAGGAAGTTATTCAGGTAGTATAATTGGTTTTCCTTAACCAGCTTAAACAGCTGTTTACACTGTTGGTGTCTGTGCTACACCCACGGTGAAAAGAACGAAACCTTCCAAGTTTGGAATACTATTATTGCTTGTATCAGAAATTCCCAACCAGCTATGGAATGGTTATTTTCCGAAAATATATATGGCCTACTGTTATAAATTGTTTATTGGTTATTTATTAGGTTGTGACACTTTGAAAATCATTAATAGACAATTATAAACTGTTTTATGAAGCTATAACAGGTTTTTTTATTAATGAGTTATTACCATTTATAAGTGGCAAGAGCCTTATTCCAAAACAGTATCAAATAAACTTTACATTTTCTACCCACGCAGTCATCAAAAGGTTGGGAAGCCCTAGTTTATATGGTGGGTGAAAGGATGTCTCACACGCCAGGGTGGTCACGGGTCTTCCTGGCGGGACAGCGCCGTCTCACCTGGCTGGCCGTGCAGTTGGACAGACACGTCTTATTGTCGGCTGCAAGGTAGAAGTTGGTCGGGCAGGCACATCTGTAGCCACCCCCAGGGGAGATGAGGCACAGGTGGCTACAGCCTCCGTTTGTCATCTGACACTGATGCTTTGGCACTAGGCGCACCGCAGGGAGGGGGGGGGGGCAAAAATCATGCACAGTCCAAGGAATCGCTGACAGCCAAAGACATGCTTTTCTTATACGGCTTATTAATTCCAATCCCCATTGTCCCACATCATTTTTCTTATTTTTATTAATCAGACTGGAATGATAATTACCGTCCGGCTGACGGAGAGGGTGGTACACTTTTACGCCTGTTAAGACGTGCCAGGAACCGAGCAATTCCACTCTCTGCCCCCCCGAGGATTTGTGGACACGGTTGAGGGACTTGGTCTTCCCGTCTGTCCAGTAGACGTGGTCCTCAAACAACGTGAGACTCATCACGCTGTGGGCGTCCGGGTTCAGCACTAGAAGAGACCCGGCGAGACATTAATGGTGGGCATTAAAAGGGAAGCAGATGGAACGTCCAGCGCAGCACAGGGTGACTGATATGGCTGCATGACCTCGGCTGAATTATCGTCGCTGCAATCTGCTGTACCCCCAGGTTTGCATCTACTGAATTCTATCTGGTGGCTGTTACTGAAAATACTAAAGAGTGAGGCACTTCTCTAATGAGAATTACAAGGCACCTGTTAATATACATTTTTTGAGTGATTGTTAATAAGCCACTCACTATCGATGCAGAATAAATTGAATAACAAATGTCACACACATTATAGTTCGCGCTAGAATAAATTTAAATTGAAAACAAACTGCAGGCCATCTTAGGATTTAAATGAATGGGTGTTTTATGTTTCTGTTACATTAAAACAATATGGCAGTGATATTAATAAATGATGAAAGAAATTGAAAACAAACAAACTCAAAGAAAAAAAGATGTAATAAGGGAACAAGTTAATTAGCATCACCTTTAATTAACTTCAACATTAATTCTCTGGCACATTTCTCTCACATTGTTATAACCCGGCTTCAAGTACCCCGACGACCCTCTCAGTTGCTAAAAATAGCGAAGTCCCGTTTAGATTTAGTCTTGCATTTTGAAGCAGCAATTTTGTACAAAGCTAATAAGACATCTTTATATCTTTAACGGCTTACTTATAATTTCTTAGACATATGATGAGTAGTGAATTCCCAAATGAAAGCTTGAAAAGGCCCCAGCTTTAAACTACAAGCACCACATTAGAAACAGCAAGTACCCCTCACAGCCATAAGAATCTCCACAGGACCCACAGGACTGCAGCAGACCCGTATGCCTCATGAGAGAAGCCTCGGCCCGTCCCACATCAGCCATTAAATATCGAGAACCATGATGAAATGACAGGAAACACTCTGAAGAGAAAATTCATCCGGTGAATATGGATTCTTAATAAATATAAGATACAGACAAACCCTCTCCGTGTCCCCATTATGAAACAGGTTGCGAGTGAAGGTGACTGACCTTAACTGTCACTTATTGATCTGTTTAAATGTCTTCAATCTCAGATATGGGAGATTCTGCGAACCAGCACGCTAGAAAATGCACTTATCGACGGGGCTCTAAGCAACGAGCAATTAGAGCTGCTCATTACTTACGTTTGTGTCTCTGCGAGCCGTCCATGTTGGCAAGCATGATGTGGTTCCCATCAGCCCAGTAGAGCCTCTTGTTTGTATAGTCAATGGTTAAAGCCACAGGATTATAAACTTCGGTGTTGATAATCACGGTGTGACCACTGCCATCCATGCCGATCCGCCCAATGTGAGGGTCCTCACAGCAGTCTACCCAGAAGATGTACCTAATCGGGAAGGAAGGATTTCACTGCCAGGGATCCCGGGATTACCACAAAGGTACAGCCAGGTACAGCCAAGTGGGATCACAATATCCATTATTTCCTCATGCTAACATACATTAAGAAGTAGAAGTTCAGTGCTGGCTGGTCTGCATTAAGACGTGCATTAAATGTATTAATATTGCCTGCTTTTAATCAAAGTGGGCCATGTGCTAGACACATGTAGGCCTAGAACGTGGACTAGAACATGCAGTAGAACAGGCTTTTAGCTTCGGGATGTCAAATGGGAAAACATGCACTGATCCCTCAGCTACACGCTGAAGGGCTGAGAGCAGAACACACCCCGTCTGTGCATCCAGAGCGAGATCCAGCGGCTTCCTCAGGCCTGAGCCCAGGAGCACGGTGGGGTACAAGCCGTTCGCCTTGGACACCTCCAGGGTCCGCCTTTGTGTGTCACACCAGTACAGGTTCTTTCCGATCCAGTCCACGGCCAGGGCACTCGGCACTGCGGACCGGTGGACCACCTGCAGAGGAAGGGAGGTCGCAGAGGAAAGGACCTGGCCATCAAAGAGTCAAACATGCTGCTTATTTTTTCATGGATGCATTTATTTACCATATAAGGCGTAAGAGACAATAAATTGATTTGGCATTTGTAGAAGTATGAGAACTTCTTGCTCTCTCTTGCTGTTTCTTTTTTTTTAGACATACACGTACAGATGTGAGTGATGTTTGGGGTCTAAGAGCAGGGCTGGCTATTCATCCGGCACCCATGAAGCACATCGGCGGAGACATGGCCACCCCACTGAGCATGGGATACGACCCGATGACCTTCCGCTCACAGACAGCGATGTCTGACCTGCTGAGCTAAATGCTGCACCCACAGCTCCACAAATCTGCGTGTCATCCACAGCACATATCAGCGGACGTGGTGTCAGATGACTTGCTGTGAATGCCCGTGGGCATCTAGCATCGCAAGAAGCCAAATGCTGCAGCCATATGTGCAGAGAAAAGGTCACCGGGCTTCAAAAGGACACTAATCGGCACAAGAGACAGACGGAAGTCAAGCGACCGGAACTGAAATGCAAAAAAAATAATAAATTAATTCAGACAGAAGGAAACGTGATGTTATTTGAACAATATGCTCCAGGTTGATGATAAAACGGAATTGTCGGAACATTGGCAGATCATTTGAAACGCATTTGTAAACTGCATATCATTAAAATCGATGCCTTTAGCCAAGTGAGAATTTAATGAAGATGGTGTGATAATACCATCTTTTTTCCCACGAAACAAGAAATGATGAAATAACAATAATAAAACCCAAGCAAAGACAATCATCGTGTGCCCAACTCTTTTCACTAGGAAATAACTAAATTGGCATAAACATGCGGTAGCACATACCAGCTGGGAGATAAAACTGGTTACTCAAAACAGATTTTCATCCAAACAATATCAAGTGCAATCTGCTTCAGTATGGCCTAATATGCTTTGAGGCCCTCCACAGTGGCATTTAAAGGGAATCATAAGCATTTACAGTCTGACGTTAATGGAGAGACTTTATATTATACGTACTAGCAGCCGGACCTTCTCGTGTCCATTGGGCCGATATGGACTATGCACCCCCGGGGTGGTGTAAGACACACAGGCCACAGCACGGCCTCTGGTGGCCCAGTTAGGCTGTGCGAGGCTGGGTAGGAAAGCCAGTTCACCACAGGGTGGCTGGAGCTGGCAGTCACAATACGTCACTGTCGCTAATCACTAATCTTGTTCCAAAAAGCATAACAGGCATATCTTTTACTGTAAATTATTTACCATTGTCTGTCGCCGTGCCAACACCGTATATATTAAATTAACTTCTGTGAAGTTTAATATAGCAGCTGCCGTACACAGCATGTGGACCAGAAGGGTCTGATTCCAAGCTTGGGATATTTTGATTTATGATATTATAAATGTGTAATTATCCAATTATTTCTATATATACAGCTATCCGGAGCATAGGTCTCACATGGCTTTGGAATGCCGAAATCACACGGCCTGCAAATCGCTTGGTGATGTGTCGCCGGGGCCGGCCGGCCTGACAAGAGCCGCGGAGCTCGGCACACGCTCGGCTGCTGACTGATCCTCTTTCAATCAGCACCCACTGAAAAGATCTTCCTCGTGACACACGAGGGTGGGGGGAAGTGGGCCGATATCAATCTGAGGTCCATTCAGCTTGCATAATGATGCCCACTCATGATGTTAGTAGCAGATAGAGTTCCTGAATTCAAGGTGGTCAAGTCTGGCTGGGGTTCAAGTGTGGGCTTGCCGGTACAATTCCTAAGGCAGCTCTCTGTGACTCCCCCTCCCAAGGGAGTGCAACCTGAGCCCTGCCCAGCCCCTCTGCCCCATCAGCTATGGCACTTACCCGCCAATCCCCTTAACCCTCCTATTGTGGTAGTTTTTCGCATAAACCTCTTGTGTTGGGCGGGTTGGCGCTGACCTCAACATAATAGTAGGGTTAACCTTTCTGCTCACAAACTGATATTGTGCCCACCCTGAGTTCACACTTCCTGAAAGAGCCCTTTTTTTAAGTGATATGCGCCCCATTTACACCCAGCAGAACAGAACTCCCAGGCTCAGACATTGGGCGTATCTCATTGGTGGAAGGCAATGAAGAAAGGCATTATGATGCTCCCAAAGGAAAACCATTCCGCAAGACAGACCACAACCCTCCTTTAAGGAGCCTTTAAGGAGCCTGGGATCTGGGGCATTCAGGCTCAATGCGCAGGTAAGTGCTTAATTACAGCAGCCCATTCCCTCAGCCTTACACAGTATGATACAGCCCGTGGTAAAAAAGAGAGAGCTAGGGAGTAAGGTTCTGCTTTACCTGCTCCGAGTTAAAGCCTGACCGGGGGCCAGGTTTCACCCCCAAAGAGAGAGATGGCCAGTAAGGCACTGCTTCACTGTGTCCTGAATTAACACCTGACCTGGGACCAGGCTTCACCCCCAAAGAGAGAGCTGGCCAGTAAGGCACTGCTTCACTGTGTCCTGCATTAACACCTGACCTGGGACCAGGCTTCACCCCCAAAGAGAGAGCTGGCCAGTAAGGCACTGCTTCACTGTGTCCTTATTTAACACCTGACCTGGGACCCGTCTTCACCCCCAAAGAGAGAGCTGGCCAATAAGTCACTGCTTCACTGTGTCCTGATTTAACACCTGACCTGGGACCAGGCTTCACCCACAAAGAGAGAGCTGGCCAGTAAGCCACCGCTTCACTGTGTCCTAGGTTAACACCTTACCTGGGACCAGGCTTCACCCCCAAACAGAGAGCTGGCCAGTAAGGCACTGCTTCACTGGGTCCTGAATTGACACCTGACCTGGGACCAGGCTTCACCCCCAAACAGAGAGCTGGCCAGTAAGGCACTGCTTCACTGGGTCCTGAATTGACACCTGACCTGGGACCAGGCTTCACCCCCAAACAGAGAGCTGGCAAGTAAGGTTAAGTTAACACCACTGCAATCCATCTCACTGCTCCTTCTCGTCCGTCTGCGGTGAGACAGGCGCCGTACCTTAAGGTCACTCCCGTTCAGCCTCATTCTGTTTATCCTGCGTCCGCTGGGGCGGCTGGAGTCCACCCAGTATATGAACTCCTTCCTGTAGTCGAAGTCGAGAGCGATGACGTTATTGAGGCCCTGTGAAGGGGGGTGGGGAGGGGAAATGCGGGCATTAGGAGGGCTGCTACTGTTATTGACGCTTCAGTCACGGTTATGTTTGAAACACTCAGCCGAAAGCAGACACAAAACACATAAAATGACCATGTTAAGAGCATCTCCAGACTGAAGGCCAACTTTTCATTCACTGACGGTGAACTGAGGATATTTTTAGCTGCTCAGAAATAGCAAGCTAAGTACTACAGCTGGAGCAGACTCAATAAAACGGCCCGTGGCTGAAAGCAGAATGGAGGGAAATGCTCATGGACACAGAACAGACACTCTGGCTGAGCGGAATAGGGTGAGGCAGACATATCGGTCCTCCTTCCGGCCGCCTGAACGTAGGCAGGTGTGGTACTCAGATTCCAGACAGGCCCTCGGACGCGGCCGTAAAGAAAAAAAAAATGACAGGAGGAACTTGGCCTGACATCTCCATCAGTCTGACAATCCAAATGGAGAATGTCCCATTGGAGCTGGCGCTCTTGGAAAGGCCAAATGTGCGGCACCTTGTCTGCGCACGTCTCCCTCCTGCAGGAGCAAACCTCTCCTCGCTACAGAGGCAGAAAATTACACCCAGAGGGCTGACCTATAAGGAATATGGTGGATGTTTAAAAGAGTAGTCATTTACACCGTAAAAGCGTAAAAGCATAAAAGCAGTTACAACACTGAAAATAATAAATTCCATCTACTAATTAAGAATAAAGAATATAAACAAACAGAATGTGGCCCTGGATGGTCTGTCATCACTCATATCTATTTTACATGCACTACTGATGCAAACAGAAGTCAAAGGCAATATTCTTGGGTGACAGTCCTCTTCTATTACTGACACTCCACAGAAATCCGCAATTATGTGATATTGTTCCAGCTTAATTGATTAACATAATTACCAGCCATCCACTTCAAACGTGTCCCTGTGTAATTTCTGTATCCCAAGTAAATGCACTACAAAGCACAGATCAAAGTGGATCATTTAGACTGTAACTGTAAGCAGGTTCCTCATTACATGTCCATTAATTAGCAGGGAGATTAAAGTGAGCTACTGCTGATTGAATGCCACTCTGCAATGATAATTGCAATGAAATTGTTTCACAAAGAGCTAAATCGGAATACCAACATTGTAGGGTACCGCTCTCAGAAAGGGGGTGTGGGTTCTTTGTAAATGGTTTTATGTTGTTCCTGCTGTTTATGGGGGTCCCTCTAGGGGGTGGAATGATTGATGGATGGACTGTAAGACTCTGAACCTGGGCTTTGGTGGCACTGAGGGAGTCTATCTAAGCAGCTGTTTGGCAGGCTTCCTGTCCCTCAGTGGGTTGTTCAGTTACAGTTAACAGTGAACAGATTTGTAAGGCGTGGCTGTGGTCGACAATGGCCATTATTAAAGTGTTTAATTAAAGATGATGTTTGTGTCATTCATTAGCAAAATACTGCAATATTTTATTTTCACAGTTTTTCGGGTCTCTCACATGCATCAAGGACCTGTGCTTGGCTGCACGTGTTGGTGATGAGCGTTTCTCTACACCGTAGACTCCCCCTACTGAACTGCCTTTTCACACTGAAGGCCTAATAACACAAGGTCTAAGTGTCGACAGGAGTGACACGGCCGTCACCGCTGGCAGCCGCTAACTCAGCAGCGCCAGACGGGCCAGATGAAGCGGAGAGCCGCAGAAAGCCGAGAGACGAATCCCAACCGATATCCCTCCATTCCGCGCTGGTAGAAAGCCAATTTATTCTTCGCTCTCCTAGGCTGACTGGCGCAGGATGAAATGGAGAGGATTGATGCCTTGGCTGGGCCGGCGGACACAGGGGAAAGTCTCCTTCTCATTGGTTAGTGATTATCGTACAGGCACGGACACAGGGGGTAAGCAGGCTGTTTCATTGGTTAGTGATTATCGTACAGGCACGGGCACAGGGGAAAGTCTCCTTCTCATTGGTTAGTCATTATCATACAGGCACGGGCACAGGGGAAAGTCTCCTTCTCATTGGTTACTCATTATCGTACAGGCACCGACACAGCGGGTAAGCAGGCTGTTTCATTGGTTAGTGATTATCGTACAGGTACGGGCACAGGGGAAAGTCTCCTTCTCATTGGTTAGTGATTATCATACAGGCACCGGCACAGGGAAAAGTCTCCTTCTCATTGGTTAGTGATTATCGTGCAGGCACGGACACTGGGGGTAAGCAGGTTGTTTCATTGGTTAGTGATTATCGTACAGGCATGGAGACTGGGGGTAAGCAGGATGTTTCATTGGTTAGTGATTATCGTACAGGCACGGGCACAAGGGAAAGTCATATTGTCATTGGTTAGTTATTACTGTGCAGGCACAGACACTGGGGGTAAGTCATATTCTCATTGGTTAGTGATTATCGTACAGGCACAG
>JAODKL010000036.1:2873820-2886578 GCA_026780765.1 Petrocephalus schoutedeni | reverse complement strand
AGACTGGGGAAAGTCGCCTTCTCATTGGTCAGTGATTATCGTACAGGCACAGAGACTGGGGAAAGTCGCCTTCTCATTGGTCAGTGATTATCGTACAGGCACAGAGACTGGGGAAAGTCGCCTTCTCATGGGTTAGTGATTATCGTACAGGCACAGACATAGGTTCATTTATACTACTTTGATGGCATCTGTGAGGCTTTAAGACAAAAGTCACATGTACAGACCCTGATCTGGCTCAATTCCAGCACAAATCCCAAATAGGAAAGGAGCCAAGTCAGAAGGCTGAGCAAGTTACCAGGCTGATCAGACCATGTACCAAAGGCAAGACAGCAACAGCACAGTATATATTATGACCGGGAAGTGGAACACGCCCCGCCAGCAGAGAGATCTGGCAACCCCTCCCTCCTGGACTGGGACAATGTTGCCATATAAACCATATATGGCAACATATAAGGCCCCTGTCCCCAAATAAACCAAGCAGAGGTAAAATCCCAGGTGGTAGCCGCGCCAATGGCTTAATTAAAAGGGCCTTAATTCAGCAAGTGGCTCGGCGTGTGAATGCGAACCCACCAGCGAAATCAGCCACTCTGGCAGGATGCTCTCTCTAGAAGCTTCTCTGCCAACAGCCTCTATACCATCATCTCAAAACACAAGCACAGGCATCCTGCATCATTCCTGCATGCAGCAATTAAACTGTCACTATGCTAATGTTTTGCCATTAAGAAAGCAATCTGGGACATTAGTGACTATATGTTCTTCTCAGGAATTTTCTTTCTATTTTGTATTTGATAAACTTGGTTTAGATAATGTCATATTGTAGCTGTGTCATTTAAGGAATGTTCAAAATGCATACTGCATTATCCCAGTTAACTGAACATTGAGTTATTCCTTTAATTGTAGCATTTTTGATTTATGAATGAAGTAATGCAACTAAGGCTTCAATTATTGTATTTTTGAAGGACGCAAGCAGGGTTATCACAGGCACAACACACGAACTCTGCTCAGTGGCTCGCCTACAGCCGAAAGTTTGTGAAATCTTAACGAGAATCACAATGCCTGTCACTGCTGATTGGTTCCAAGCTCATAGACAAAGAATTCTGTGAACCAATCAAAATGCATCCCTGCAAGTCAACAGGTAGGGCAGTGTTTGAAAAGGGGAAGATTGCAGGAGGCTTCAAAAACATGAATAACACTTACATGCATTTCCCAGAAAAAAAACAGCTTGTTGCTTTCAGGTTTTAATTAACTGGATAAACCAAAGTGCAGAAAAAAAACATCTGAAAATAATGAAGAGCCTATACCACAAAAGCAAACAATCTGCTTTACAACAAAAGAGCAGGCAAGCTCCAACAGTGCCACCACACTCATGGCCCAGAGGCTGCTCTCAGTGAAGACAAAGAGCCAAAATTACTCAGGGAGAATGAATACTGTGGTGTGCAGCACCAAAAACACACATAATGGCCATTAACACAGTCCTCTAACACAGTGTCTCCAAATCCAGTCCTGAAGACCGCCAGGCATTCCACGTTTTTGCTCCGAACTGCGAAAACGTATGGACTGTATGGCATGGTAACAAAACATTTAAATAAAATCAACACGGAAACCACGCCGAAGGGAATTATTGCAAATTATCTAAAAATGAGTGGGTGAAATGTCTGGGGAGGTGAGTTCGGAGGAGGACAGCTTTAACGCGGCAGCCCAATTATGCCGGCCACCCATCAGCCATCACTCTTTCAATTAGGATCTGGTATTTGAAATAAATACACCATACTTCAGCTACACCTAAATACATAGTAATGTAAAAAGTGACAAGACTATTAAAACAAAACAGGGAGCATATTCAGGTTGACATTAAAAGTATTCTGCCTGTGTGTTCTGGTAGATAAAAATTTCCAAAATAAAAAAGAAATCCTAATAAAGATGAAATTGGGCCCTATCTGCGCACAGCTGATGTGGAAGTCACATTTCCTGGATTAAAAACCCATCTTTGTTTAAGGATCAGCGGTCAGGCACTGAAAGGAAAGGTATAAGAATAAGGGCTAAAGAATATTAGAGGAGAAAAGTTATAGAAATTCCTGTCTTGGGAGAAAAATGTCCAAACGTAAAACATTAACGGACACAGCAGCAGGGTGTACCACCACTTGTGCCATGTATTTGCATGGTGCCCCTGAGGTTTGGAGCCCCCTGTTGGCCTCAGGCAGTCATTACTCCAGATAGTGAGTGAACGTGCTCCTTATGTAGGAGATGCTGAAGTGGCATGCTTTGCTAATCAATTCGCTAGCTACAATCTTCTGATTGTATTTTCTAGGTAAGTGACTTTTTGAGTGGGGCCCCAGAAACAAGGATGCCTCCCCTGATTGGATGTCCTAGTAAGCAGTACTGAATCAGTACTCAAAACATGAATGCTGCACCGCACCACCCAAGTTAATGTCCTCAAAAACTGAGAAGCAATCTTGTGATGTAAGACAAAGACTGTGCAGCAGGGTAAACCTACACAGGTCAATTATTGCGAGCTGGATGGCTGGGCTGGCAAGAGGCAAAGCTATTACCCAGAAACCACCTCAACATGTGTCTGGGGTCTGCATAAAAGGCACAGATGAGATGAAGACAGAGATCTCTTGCCATGATTAAAATCACTACGTGTGGCATGAACCTAATAGTGCTGATACCTGGAGCTTTTCGTCACCAGGGATGGTCAAAATTTAGGGAGGAATGAAACGAGAAAAGCAGAGGAACTTATACAGCTCTGATTAAAAAAGGAAGAAAAAAATGAACCTTGGAAGAAAAGTTATATTTCGAGAGAATCAGAATAAGAAACATGAGAGCGAGCGAGTCGCCAGTCACTCGCCGTCTGAATCCCATTGGAGACCCGTGATACTGTCTGAAAAGAGAAGCACACAAGTGCCGTCCAATGAATCAGAAAAACCAGCAGAAAATTGATCCAGTGGAACAGGCCAAAATGACTTTAAGAATACATGCAAAGCTGGACAACTGCCAGCCCAATAGACTTCACTATTACTGCAGCTGTTACCGGAGGCTCTTACAAATTTGTGTAAAATGTCGACTTATTCAATCATAACAACCAAAAATACTGCAAAAATGTGCAATGGGCTAAACACTTTAAAAGCTTATATACCAACTACAGAAACGCAATGTAAAAATACAATTCTAAGCACTTTGAGTTGCACAAGAAGAATTTTGTGCTATGATTCGCAAAATAAGAACATAATGTATTTCCTTGCAAAAATCATATGCCCTGAGATGAGCTGGCCCCTCATCCTGGGTTGTTCCCCGCCTCGTGCCCGTAGCTTCCGGCATAGGATCCGGACCCCCCGCGACCCTGAATGGATAAGCGGGTTGGAAAATGGTTGGATGGAAATCATATGCAAGTACTATTTATATCGGCAAGGAAATGCAGCATTTTAGTACCGGAGATTAACCAATAAAGATGCAAAAAAGTTACTGGTCATATGGATGGCAAATTCCACCAAGAGAGACGGGCACCAGTTGAACAGAGAATGCATTTGCTTACTGATCCCAGAGTACCAGGGAAGCTGGAGAATTTGCATAATATTCACAAGTGAGAGTGGCACTGGGGGCACATTTTCTAGTGTCTTTGGAGTTCCTTCAAACCTCCCTTAGATGATTTAATCCAGAGAACTGAAACTGATGGAAATTAAGTTGAGATCGGTAGCGTTATTTTTTATCAGCCTGCTTCCCAGCCATGTCCATGACGATCTTCATCACTATGGGCGTAGGTGTGCCCCTTAGTGAGTAACAATGAGCAGACAGCCAAATGCATTCGTACTTTGATTCCGCGGTTCCCTCTACCGCATCGAATGCAGAGTCCCACAGCCAAGCAAATGGCCACATAACACGGGCGGACGCCAAGCTGCCTGACCGCGTGCCCACATATTCATCCTTACCTGCTTCAGGAGGGTGTAATTGGAGCCGTCGATACTTATTTTCCTGATCTCATGATGGTCAGCCAGTATCAGAAAGGGTTCCTCGGCTGAAGGAACAAAACACAAGTCGATTAGCACCCCGGAAAGCACCACTACACAAAACATCGATCACCGATGCGACGCTCTCTACTGTTTCAGGGACTGGGAATCAAAGTTAAACAGGCTTTTAAGCCGGGTTAACACGAGCTGACTGATTATATTATGGGAACAAAGTCAGCCAGCACCTGCTGACACAAGGATATACACATTTGTCCCTGCATTCCAGACTCATTTGCTCTCTTTCCCTACGAGACGCTAATCCCTCATCAGCTTCCTGTCACCGGGACCTTTGGAGCTGCATGAGGCAGCCATGCACAGGCAGAACCTCATTTTCTTTTTCTCAATTCCTCTTCTTCTCTGTACCGGCTTGGTACCAGCACACAGACTTTCAGCTCTGCGAGTTGCCTTCCAGCTAGCCCCCCCACTCATAGCCAATCAGGAGCCTCGATCCAAAACCTCAGATGGCAGCTTGCGTCAATGCGTTCCAGGCAACAGCAGGATGAACCGTGAGGCACCAAGGACAGGCGCAGAGGAGGGAAGGACGCTGCCTCTTCGTGGTAAAGGAAACGAGGAAGTGGGAGAGCCGTACCTGAGAGTGACTTGCAGGTGCTGGGGCTGCCGGCGGGAGCTTCGTAGCCGTCCGCGCACAGACACTTGTACGATCCATACATGTTTATACAGAGCTGGCTACAGGGCAGGCTGGACGAGCATTCATCAGTGTCAACGCAGGTTTTCCCATCGTCCTTCAGGCGGAATCCTGGCCAGCATTTACACTGGATGCACAGACAAAAAAAATGGCTTGCATGAGTTTGGAGCGTGGCCATCACAGGGCGGGTAAAAAGGCCATGAATCGCTTCAATTTATGCCAAGAGCTGCCGTCTGCATGTACGGCTCATGCTTTCTGCCCGTGTCTGCTTGACATTTCATCTGCATCTGTAGCTGGGACTAGATTCGGTGCTGTTGAAAATGACGACGCTGTATTCCCTGGGCAGCCATGTCATTTGGTCCAGCCATGTAAAGCTGATTTATACTTCCGCACAGAATCTATGCCATCGGTAGCTGATTGGGATAAATCAGCCTTAAGTTGTAGTCATTCCACACTCACCAAATGTGAGGCACCTGGTACCACACTTTTGGTATTAAAAATTCGGTGCTTTCCCTTTTCCATTGATTTGCGGTCAAATACCAGTGCCAAAAGTTCCAGATCCAGAAGTACTAAAGCTAGGGAAATTTTTGGTACTTTGTGGCAGGTCATGCAATGATGTTTATTGTCAAATACCTATGTAAATATCCTGCCTTGCAAGTGCAGAACACATCCACCATTCTGGAAAAGCTTAGTTATTTGGGGACATTTTGGTCCCCAAATGTGATCTATGCAAACTCGCAAACTCACGCAGTCCAAGTATTCCTATCATTATGGGGACACTCCATTCATTCCTATGGGCATAACCCTGATCCCAACTATGACACCCTTAACCCCTACCCAGCCCTAACTTCAACCATAAGTAACTAAACAACATATGAGACTTTTGGCTGTCAGAGATTTTTATAAAATTGAGTTTCTGTTGGTAGTGACCAAAATAATAGTTCCAACAAGATCGATATAAAACAATGTGGGGACATTTGGCTCACGCAATGTAATATGTACATGACACACACACATACATAGGCCATGTATTCATATCATTATGGGGATTCTCGATTCATTTCTATGGACATAACCCTAAGATTACCTAACCCTAACTATGAAAATCTGTTAATTTTGAGAAAGACTTGTATATTACTTTTAGAGTTACTGTGGTCACAAAACCAATCATTGTCTACAGTTGCCATTTCCTTCCTTTGCTGCCAGAGAGCACTGCTGCTATATTTATTTAAATTTTTTGGCTATTTCTCTGATAATTAAACCAGGTCTTCATCCATGTAATGTTTTTTTTTTTTGTGAAACAGTAAGCTTCATCAAATACATTTTGACTGATCACATTCACAAAGTCGAATGCCATCAGCTTTCAACCTTAGCTTGGCTGCCAATAAAACACATCGCTTCACTGCTAGTCATTACATTTCGGCATACATGCAATTCCTCTGCAAAGTCTGAAAAAGATCCCCCAAATGGTCTTTGAGTTATCATCCTGGCGGGATCAAATGCCAAATATGCCCCATTTCTGGAATCACCATGTGACATTGCTTCAGTTCTCCGGCTATCTGTCTTGAAATGTAATCAGTTTAGCGCCATGTAATTAGTTTTAGTGCCATACAATGCCTGAGCAAAGTTTGAAAAGATCTGTCAAGCGGTTTTTGAGTTATCGCCTTACATACTAAAGCGTCTGCGGTGAAGGCGGACCGGCGTTAGTCATATGTATTCCCCATGATCCAGAGAGCCGATTTGCGGTGCTGTCATTGTTCTTTCATAAGAGGATATCGGAGCAGTGCCTCAGTAGAATAAAATAATTGAAACGTGAAGGATATACATTAATATAATTCAACTTGTCAGCATTCCTTGTTCTTTTTTATTCTAAATAATCCCTCCGCTTCTGTTCCAGCAGCTTCAATAGGCTCACTCTGTATTCTAAATAGCGATTTGAGCAAAGCAGTATTGAGCCAAACCCATCTGATTGTTTAGTCCGAGCCACCGTGAAGGATTATAATTCCTACATATGTATGGACATACATTCACTGGAATGGCACATGCCATGGTTTAGGCCTGACACTTCTGCATTATGGTTCACTTTAGCTGTAGCTTCTCTCAGAGGTCACCGATGTCTATTTCGTCTGGCCCACAGACTGTACCACAGCACTTCCCAGTTGATGCAGCCCTCACAAAAATGGTCTTTTCACTAGACTACCTTCATGAAATTACCTGGCTATCTCCAAGACTCTTAACACTGCTATCCTGGACAGCTGCTTTGCACTTGACACTCTGTTAATACCCTGGCCCTTCGTATCTATACTGTCACCTTATTTTAAGTGGCATATTGCTGCGTTTTTGGCCCTCCAGAAGGCAGAGGAGCTCTGACTCCCTTTCCTCTCAACCTCACTCTTCACCCTGCTTCTCACTGCATGGGAAACACCTACCAGGCCCTAGAAATGCCCATCTCTCTGTGACTCAGTTTGTAAAAAGCCTGCTTGACTTTAAACACATTTAAGTACACTTTTCCGAATGTAAACCTTTATAGCCAAAATTCAATAAAGTTTAGGCATTATATTACTGAGGTTGGGAACCCATGAAACAACACTTGTACTTTAAAGTATTATATTTTAATCAGAATTAACTTTTAAACCGCTCTCATTAACTTGATCCACATTTCATCCACTTATTTGACTGTCCTGATCTATAGGTTTCCATTCTTCTCAGGTTTTAAGAATGTGTTTAGATTATGTATATGTATCTTAATACTCATGCATGACCATGCATTATTTATGTAAACGGCTTTACCTTTAACTGAATAGAGAATCAGACCAGGCTATTACTAATTAATATTCACAATCAATTAATCAAGCAATGGAGTATTTTTTGGGGGGAGGGGTGGATGGGGGGGGGGGGTGCATTATACAGAGTACTGGCTTGTCAGTATAGTGAGTACTGACTGCCTTGCTGTGCACATATGCATCACAGAGATCTTGTACGGTTCTGCGGAGCACCCCCAGAGCTGACTTCCGAAAGCTCGCGTGAAGTCGGGCTAGTCAGCGATCTGCCGGAAGGACCTTGACTCAAACCTTGTATCCGACCGGGAGGTCCTGGCAGTCCTGGGAGCAGCCGCTGATGCGCCGGTTCAGGCACTCGTTGAGGCGGCAGTCGCGCTCGTCCGAGCGGTCGCCGCAGTCGTCCCTCCCGTCGCAGAGGCCCGCCGCCGCCACGCAGCGCCCGTTGGCGCACATGAAGAACGAGCCGTTGCAGAGGCTCTCTGGGGACAGATGGAGCCCAGGTGGGGGGAGGGCTGGTTTATTCAGACGTCAAGGATAGGGGGCAGCAGCTTGGCCATGCAGACATGGGGGGGGGGGGTGCTGAAGTCACCCCTTTCTGAGAAATGGCCCTTCATTCATTCACATTATCTGCTGTGTGCAGGATTCCCCAACTCTTCTGCTCAGACAGAAGCACATCCACGTGATGCATTTCTCAGCTATTGCTCGGACTAATTCACTGTGTAAAATCAGTTCACTGTATGCTTAATATTGGGCCACTCTGCAATATATGCTCATTTTCTGGTAACTTTTCTAGAAAATAGCCTGCACTTACAAATACCGAGAAAAAGGGTTTATTTATGAGAGGGGGAAAGATAGCAAAGGAAACAGTGAAAGAGAGATAGAGTGGGGGGTAGAGAGCAAAAGCAAAGGAAAAGGTGAAAGAGAGAGGAGGAAAGACAGAGCAAAGGAAAAAGGGAAAAGAGAGGGGAATAGAGCGAGGAAAAAAATAGGGAAAGAAAGCTAGAGAGGGGGATAGAGAGGAAATGAAATAGGGAAAGGGATAGAAAGGGGGATAGTGAGATCAAAGGAAATAGGGAAAAAGATAGAAAGGGGGATAGAGAGAGAAAGCAAAGGAAATGGTGAAAGAGAGAGAGGAAGGAAGAAAGAAAGCAGAGGAAATAGGGAAAAAGAGATAGAAAGGGGGATAGTGAGATCAAAGGAAACAGGGTAAAAGGGATAGAAAGGGGGATAGAGAGAGAAAGAAAGGGAAATAGGGAAATAGAAACGGAGATAATGAGATCAAAGGAAACAGGGTAAAAGAGATAGAAAGGGGGATAGAGAGATCAAATGAAATAGGGAAAAAGATAGAAAGGCGGATAGAGAGAGGAAAGGAAATAGGGAAAGAGAGATAGAGAGGAGGATAGAGAGAGAAAGCAAAGGAAATAGGGAAAGAGAGAGCGAGGAGGAAAGGGAGAAAAGGAAATAGGGAAAGAGAGATAGAGAGGAGGATAGAGAAAGAAAGCAAAGGAAATCGGGAAAGAGGGAGAGAGGAGGAAAGAAAGAAAAGGAAATAGGGAAAGAGATAGAGGGGGGATAGAGAGAGCAAGGAAATAGGGAAAGAGAGATAGAGGGGGGATAGAGAGAGCAAGGAAATAGGGAAAGAGAGGAGTGTCAGAAGCACGACCTGCTGCATCATCATCCTCACTCTAAACTTCCCAGCAGGCATGTAAGGAGGCGGACTACTGTCAGTCGCCGTAGCGATGCCGTGGGCGGAGTCTTACCTGCCGCAGAGCACTTGGGGTTCCTGGGCAGCTCGTCAGAGCCATCCGCACAGTCGGGCTGGCCGTCACATTCCCACTGCGCGCTGAGGAGGCATCGCCCGTCGACGCATCGAAACTCGTCTTCCCCACAGGATCGGTAAGCTGCATGGGGCACAGGGTGGGTGGACATTCCATTACAATGGCTGTAGAGGGACAAAGCACCAACAACTGCTGTTGAGCAGACAATTCTATGGCTTAGCGCTGAACATTTGACCCTTTTCCACGTTCCAAGTTTGCTCTTTACTGAGGTGTATCAGGTTAACGACCTCAATGGAATGTGCAAATACACCCAGCTTCTTCTCCAGGCTGCAATCTGCAAACTCTTTGGTTTGTTGAGTTTCTAAAGCAGAGTGCTACCATGTAGAGTCGAACCGCCTCAGATTCTGGCTGGAAAGGCAGCGGGATCAGCTGGAGCCCTGTGAAGCTCTGCTAATGCAAGAATGTGTCATTTCAGCTGTGCTTATGAAGAGAAGGCAGCCCCCTGATGGGGATTTAAAAGGGTGTGTGGCATCAGCAGGCCGCTACCTAGCGCTCCGCTATTCTGCTGAAGTTTTACGTCCAGTTGGAGCATGAAATTAATTTTGGGGCCCCTTGCAGAGATAAAACATGAATTATGTTTCTGAGCAAAATTCAAATGTTGAAGCGTATTCTGGGATGCCTTACACCGCCTAATAAATGAGATCTGAGCAATCTCCAGCTGTAGGTGGTCAAGGTTATGCGGGGCATTGATTCTTTGAAGAAAGCGGTGCTTCAGGTACAGTCCAGTACTGATCTCCGGAAAGGTCCAGAAGGGGGAAACTTCTGGGCCGGTTTGTTCTTTTTGGGGCCCTACTAAAAAAGTCACTGTAGGGCCCCGCACACTGCCCTCCCCTCAGGTGTTTCAAAAACTAAATGCATATCGAATGAGTAGAAGAAGTCAGAAGATGAAATAATCGTGCGTTCCATTATCCTCTGAGGTTGAAGGTCGAAACACGGAATGATGTCACATTTGCTAAAAACTCGGAGAAAACTGAGTCGGATGCATTCCATTTGCCGAACTCAGATTCAAGACGGAAGCCTCCAAGATAGTGGCTCTTTCGGAGTACAAATGGCTCCAAGCATATGCTTTTCACCTGTTAAACTCGAGGAGGATACGTGAATGTTTTCATGTATTTATATGTCGCTGTTTCGATAAACAAACTTACTTTTCGGATTTTCCATTTTCTTACAAAAGTTGCACATATTACCATTTTTAGTTACTCTACCAAACATCCGCGAATCCTCCTCATTCGCGACGGGTTCTGGAACCTGCACTGAGCAGCCAGCCATCTTGAATCTGAAACTCGGGGTACTCTGGGCTGCTCCGAGATATTTCTCAGATTTCCGAGAAACAGGAGCGCGCATGTCGTCACTTCCGGCTTCGAAATTACGAAGTTACGAGGGATAATGGAACGCACGATAAGCTACATAGCTAGCTAGCTGGTTAGCAGAACATGCTTCTTCAGCATCTCCTAACTAAGGGTCTCCTAATATTCAGGGTAGTGACTGTCTGAGGCCCCATGTAAATGATCGGTTTCACTGCAGGTCAGTTACTAGTGTAGCACAGAGACCACACAGAGGAGACAGCCACTTGCCGCATTCGGGGGACTCGTCGGAGCCATCGCCGCAGTCGTCGTCATGGTCACACACAAAGCGCTTAGGGATGCAGGCCTTGTTTTGGCACAGGAAGGTGTTCTCGTCACATGTGTTGTTGGGAGCTGTGGGTGAGGTGTGGAACCGCCATTAGGCATATAACCTTTCCGGCACCTCGGCCATGCTGCTGCCAGTGAGTCCTTACATGATGTGAGCTACAGGACACAAATTCACAGACACATATACTACAGGAATCAGTGACCTACACACCTATACTACAGGAAACAGCTACAGGACACAGTGACCCACACACCAATACTAAACAGCTACAGGACACAGTGACCCACACACCTATACTACAGGAATCCGCTACAGGACACAGTGACCCACACACATATACTACGGGAATCAGCTACAGGGCACAGTGACCCACATACCTATACTACAGGAATCAGCTACAGGACACAGCGACCCACACACATATACTACAGGACACAGTGACCCACACACATATACTACAGGAAACAGCTACAGGACAGTGACCTACACACCTATACTACAGAAAACAGCTACAGGACACATCGACCCACACACATATACTACAGGACACAGTGACCCACATACCTGTACTACAGGAATCAGGTACAGGCCACAGCGACCCACACACGTATACTACAGGACACAGTGACCCACACACATATACTACAGGAAACAGCTACAGGACAGTGACCCACACACCTATACTACAGAAAACAGCTACAGGACACATCGACCCACACGCATATACTACAGGACACAGTGACCCACATACCTGTACTACAGGAATCAGCTACAGGCCACAGCGACCCACACACATATACTAAAGGACACAGTGACCCACACACATATACTACAGGAAACAGCTACAGGACACAGTGACCCACACACCTATACTACAGGAAACAGCTCCAGGACACAACGACCCACACACATATACTACAGGAATTAACTAAATGACACAAATTCACAGACACATATACTGTAGGAATCAGCTACACATCGCCCCATACACAGGAATCAATTAGAAATATTAATTAGAGGTGTATTATGTTGCCTGAAAGTAAGTAATCTGCATAAATTCTGAATATCTGCCACGCCCACATGTGCAGGACGTAGCGGCTGCAGGCGATCACCTCCAATTAGCTCAGCTTTATAAGCAGATCGATCGCAGCAGAATATGTGAAGTATTGTTGCTATGATCCGGAGCATTACCAAGCATTCTCTTGTCTCCTGTCTTTCCCGGTCCCTTTGCCTGCTGCGCCTTCCCTGCTCATCTCACCTCTCCTGCCTTCCCGACCTACCTGCTCCTCCTCGCCTGACCTCTCCACCTGACCCGTCTCTGTCGATCCACCTTCCCTGCCGTCCTCCTGTCCCGTGTCTGCATGTAGGACTGACTCCGCCAGCTTTCGACCTTCCGCATCCGTCCCGACCAAGATTATCGCTTCCCGATTTAGATCTGTTTGCACCCAGTTCTTCAATAAAACCCCTGGTTTCCTGCGACATGGAATCTGCCTCCTGTTTGCTCTCTGATTATCACAATATCCTTGTGTTAAATAAACGTGTCAGGCTTCCAAATTAAAAAAGTACCGCCACACCACCCACAACTTTTTCACCTTATCTATCCACAAAATCTCCTGTTTTAAAAGATACTGTGGCTGATGAGCTGTCCCTTTCTTCACTGCCACTTCACTGCTTTCCGCTTCCAGGTTATACCAAAACCGGAGTATGTGGCAGGCTCCACTAACCAAGTTTAATAGAGAAGGGTACGCTGAACCTATACAGATAACTTTTTTATTTATGATTTTTTGCCATCACAACACACCTCTCCTTAATGTATGAGGTATAATAGTAGTCTTCTTACCAAATTGCCCACCCCCCC
>JAODKL010000036.1:2827321-2839314 GCA_026780765.1 Petrocephalus schoutedeni | reverse complement strand
GATGCTCCAACAGTATATAACACTCCTACAGTACGTGATGGTCCAACAGTATATAACACCCCTACAGTACATGATGCTCCAACAGTACATAACACCCCTACAGTACATGATGCCCCAACAGTATATAACACCCCTACACTACATGATGCTCCAACAGTATATAACACATCACACAGGCTGGTGTGGAGAGCCTTTGTAGAGATGCCCCCATGTATCAGGAAACCAGTTTTTCACAGACACAGATGTAATTGTCACAGACACAGCACCCACACCCAAACTAACTCTAAACACTCAACCAGTTTTTTTGAAGCTTCAACTAATGTGTTCTTTGGTATGCGGTGCCAATGTCAACTAATAAAAATTATGACAAACTACACAGTCTGTGCAAAATACTGTAAAATAAAAGATGAAAAATATGGACATGTCAAATGAAACAAAAACTACCAATGAAAGACCGGAGGTATAAGAAAATGGGGCATTTTTCTCTTCATTGAATCTCCCCTCTGGCCCTGGTCTGAGGCTGCTGGGAAGTGGAAAGTAATTTAACCCACCAACCATTAAGCAATACAAGATACACAATACGTTAATCACAGTTTTTGACAGTTAAATTGGGCCTATTAAGTCAGAATAAATAGCAGGGGCCATTACAAAGCTCTTACTATATGTAGTGTGTAAACAGAAGCACAGAGCATCAAGGCCTTGTCCGTTCTCCCTTTGCTGTGTTTATTGTTATTATTTCTTTTTCCATTTCGCAGATAGCCGAGAAAGGTATGAAACAGACGGGACCGCTCGTCGGTACCAGCTAGCAGCGCGGAGTGCCACCCGAGGTCCCGCCTGACACCGGGCATGGGGACTGGCATGACATGCGATAGCAGTAACGGTCAGGGCCCTCACCCAGCCGAGTGCGTGGCTCGATCGGCACCCAGAACCGCCGTTCCAAAGCAATCGATGCTTAGCCCCCCCCAAGCACTTTCAAATTGTCAATTAGCAGTGGCAGACGCACAAGGCTTGATTATCTGGAGCGCGCGAGCGCATCAGCCTAAGGCTACCCGGGGAGAAGGTAACAGGGTGCCAGCCGCCGAGCCGCGCGTTTCAGCCGGCCACGTGTCGCGGGGTGCGGAAAGCGAGATGAAGCTCTGCTGGCATCTAGGATGCACTGCCGACCTCAGGCACACCGGGAGCAGCCAACAGCAGCGATGGAGAAAGAGAGATGGAGCAGCACCATCCCTGCCTGGAACCCCAACGAGCCAGAGCGAATTAACCTTCTCCACAGCAAGGCACGGGGAGCGGGGCGCCGGGTCAATCGAGGACGGCTCGCATGCTTAACCTGATTTACAGCCATGTAAGCATGATAAATACCACATGTGCTGGCAGCGTCTGAGGAGATATGTTTTATAATGTTTAGAATATTGTGTCTTGAATGCTCACCTAAAGGAAGGTTACTGTGCTGCCTTACACAATAGGCTGTCATCCCAGGACCAAACCACACCCTCGACAACTGCTCTGTGTCAAGGACAGCAGAGACAAAGTATACTGCTATTTTAATGAAACAATTAAACAAGATAATTCATTTCTATCTAAATGTCCCCACTGAACAAGCTCAAAGTTATTAATTGCTGGAAATACCTAGTAACTCACCCGTCTGGACAGACACGCTATCTCCCTGTCTCTTACATGCACACATAGATATATTATACGGAATATCCCACTGGCCTTTCTGGGTGTGTTAAAGAAACAGAACTCTGAATAGGAAGTGAGAAAAACAGAAATTAATCGAGTCTGACAGTCTTCAAAATCACACTATCTATTAAGGCAGATGCTTTCAGATTGTTCTCATCCGGAAACGGCTTTTGGAAAGGTAAGGGAATAAACACTATTTTCCCTGATCAAAGAAGGGAAAGGAAATTTTGCAGCTGGGGGAATTACACCTGGCAGCACTGCTGGCATAGAAAAGGTAATAAAATTTTACATTTGGGTACTAGATGGGACTGAGAATCAAGCAGTGAGTCAACAGTGATTCACTGCTCAGCACACAAAGCAAGGAGGTCAAAAGTGTTTCAAACCCCACGACTAGAAACTAAAACTGCTCTATTCTTTGTTGACCTATGGAACTTAAGACTAGGGAGAGGAGAAGCAGAGAAATGGTGAAAAAAGGCAAGAGCCACTTGCTTTCCACGAGGATCCTCCTTCCGGTCCAGTCGTCGTTGATGGCCTGGATGTTCCCATAATGGACGTCGCTGAAGAAGATGCGGTTGGTTCCGGTGGTGGCCAGCCGCTGGTCGACGGCCAGCGCAATGACGTTCTTGAAGTAGGCCGGGTTCTCGTACGGCCTGATGGGCGAGTTGAGGTCGCCCTCATCCGACAGGTGGATGCTCTTCAGGATGGTGCGCTCCGAGTAGAGCAGGTAGCCGTCGTACCTCAGGCAGGACGTGCCATCCTTGTCAAGGTATCCGTGGGCACAAGAGCAGGTCCTGTGCCCGCCCCCCAGGTGGAAACACAGCTGCTGGCAGTCACCATTGTTCCGGGCACAGGGGTTAGTGCCTGCGGGACAGAAAAGCCTCATAAGCCGACGGGCATTGGCCACGCCCACTTCTCTTGGGCCTCTCTCACCCAGAGACATGGAACATAAAGGCAGGTCTTCGCTGACACAGGTTATCCATTACACAAGCCCTTACATAAGTCATAAGTCAGGGATTTGCCTTCCCTTACCATTCAAGACACCTTATAGCCAAATATATAGAAGTGACACTTTGTAAAGAATACCTATGAAGTATGGATAATGGAAATTTACTTTTTTTGCGTTAGTACTTCTGTAAACTGCATGTATTGTATATATTTTGTGAGTAAGTCCAGATTTACTTAAGCCGATTTTATGCAAGTTGGAAGTGTCCTGTATTTGGAAATAATCTCAATCTCTATCACGTAGCATCACTCACAGCCATTTCAGCTGAAATTATGTATAGTAATGGTCCACCTACCCATGAACGTGTCCATCTAAATTATCGGCTTTATATATAGTGACATTTTTAGGCAGCACTTTTAAGCATATTTGGAAGTATCCCAAAAAATTGTATAATCTGACGAAACACATGGCCTGTGAAATTAACAAAACTTGACAGCCAGAATGCATGAGCCTAGGTAAAGCGTGGGGGACGGGGGCACGAGGAGAGCACACGCGGTTTGATCCACGACACCTGCTCGCCCGCCACGCCCAGAGATGAGGGCCGCGCCGGCCATTAGTATCAACAGGAAGTGAAACCTCAACCTTTCTCCCGGCCTCGGCTGAAGACCTTCACGTCCTTCAGGTTGACGCCCAGGCCGCTCCTCAAGGTCTGGGCCTCGGCCGCGTCGCTCTTGAAGCCCCTCCGGATGGAGCCATTGGCGTGGGCCCTGGCGGGAAGGAGGCCGCCGGGTGGGAGGAAACAGGAAGTTTAACACCAGGGAATCGACAGCCTTCGACCAATTAACATGCAGCATGGCGTTAAAAGCAGAAGGCGGGGCGCTGAGCCCAGCCATGACACTGAGGCGGGTGCAATCTAAATAAAACCCCCGCCTTCAATATGAGGCAACACAAGCAACAGAAATGGATGGTCCTACAAGGAAAGAGTAGCTGGCTTCGTGGGATGTTTGGGAGACTGTAGCATTTGTTACCTGTCAGACCAGTAGATGTAAGGGCCGAAGACGGCCACAGAGAACATGTCCACGCCGCTGGCAGACAGCACGATCTCACGGCCCTCCCCGCTCTCCAGGTCGACCCTCTCTATCTTGTCGGTGCGAGCATCGCACCAGTACAGCTTGTTTTCCTGTGATTCGATCGGAAAATAAACTCTCAGCTCTCATTTTTTATTGTTTAATTTATTTAGCAGGCGCTGTTTTCTAAGGCGACATGCCTATTTCAGAAAGCAGGGTCCCTGGGACAACTGGAGGATAAGGGCATCGCTCAGGGGCCCAATGGTGACGTCAGTGTGGACTAGAGATCTTCTAATGAAAGGCAAGGGATCCTAATCCGCCGAGCCCCACGCCGTGCTTCATATCGCAATTGTTTATTAATTGAAAAAATAAACAAATGCCGGGTGGGCGGGCAGTCTGCACCTCGTAGTCGATGGCGATGCCATTGGGCCAGGCAATGTTGGAGCTGACCAGCGCCACCTGCTGGGAGCCATCCAGGCGTGCTCTGCTGATCCCCGGTGTTTGGCCCCACTCAGTCCAGAACATGTACCTGAATTTCAGAGAGAATGGAGATACTGAAGATACTGAAGCCTGGGAGTGCTTTAGGGCATCCTTAGGGAATACCGGTGCCCACCTACCAGCCCTCCCTCCCTACCTCGCAGACCTCATGGCCGCCATCCTTAATACGTGTGTGATTAGCTTAAGTGAGCTCCCTTTATCAGAAGCAAAGGCAAACATGGGGATAAAGTGGTCGATTGACACAGGCACGACTGGCGAACAAAAACATCCCCCGAGTCTGGAGCAGCTGTATGCGAGGAGATAGATCAAATGCGGAGCATCACAGGGACACATGGTGGAGAACAGCTGGAAGGAGGACACTGATGAGTAGGTAATAGCTGGGGTCACTCCCCGCAGCTGGGAACGCACATGGTCACCTCCCTGAGCTTCCTATTCACTCAGCTGCCTTTGCGGCCATCACATGACGTACGCAGGGTCCAACCCATTCGCTCAGATGTTTGGCCCGCGAGAGCAGCACCACATCAGGAAGGCAGTCTACTAATACCGTGGCCGACCAACTTAACTGTCGAGGAATTAAGGCCCGATTCACATGCACTGCCCGGTTATCCAGGACAACGTCCCTTCTTCACAGTACTTTGGAGGTACTGAGGATGGAAGAGCTTTTGGGCTTTCTACGCTGACATGTGTGATATCCCGGAAGAGCCGAGGCAGAGCAGCTTTCAGGAAGGCACGTACCCTCGGACTGGGTGCACGGCGATGGCTCTTGGCTGGTCAAGCCCCTGGGAGATAACCACGGAGCGATACCACCCGTTGAGGCGGGCGATCTCAATGAGGTTGAAGCCATGGTCCGTCCAGTAAATGTTTCCTTGGGAAACAAACCTTGCAGTAAACCCCAGGAGCAGAGTAATAGATGTAATGTAAAGGCAGAAGCTGGCCACTGGCGTGGGATTGAGGCACACAGTGCACTGACCGGCAATCCAGTCGACCGCGATGCCTTCCACCCGGCCGATGCCGTTTGTGATGATGTCTTCTTTCCAGGTCTGATCTCTCTTAGCTCGGGAGATGCGGTTTAAGCCCATGTCCGTCCAGTAGATGGTGTCGTTTTCTGCATGGGGAATTTAATAAAGGGTCCCACACTTTGCTACCAAGAAATGAATTCTTGACAATCAATAAAAAGGGTAGTAAAGATTTAATCAGGAGTCAGCAATGCATTCCATGCAGTCCTGAAGCCCTAGCAGAATATTGTCAAAGGAATGGTAAATAATGAGATCCAAATGAGTTTTATGACCTCTTTTATTACCTATCACAGTTATCAAAATCATTCGGCAGAGAAGAAATGGTAACCTAATGACACCATGGGTTTGAAGGGTTTCAGAGTTTGTATAGATGACACACACAAAAAACTGTCACAGGCATAAAGCAGGTCCAATACGGCCGACACTGGTCACATGATCCAAGATCTGCCACCGTGCCTCAAATAGGGTCGCCACTTTCAATATGAATAAATAGGCAACGCCATCTGCCCCTTAGATCCATGATGATAAAATTTGCCCGAGGGGTCCCTGACAAGAAAGCGAAAAATTTGCAGAGGGGATCGATCTAACTATCTGAAAATATGAAGAGACAAAATTATTCTACAGTATAGTACGATCCAATATGGGACAACTCTAGCCTCAACCAAAATGTGAAGGTCTTTGATGAAAGATGGTAAGATGTAACTGTGGCCAGCATGTGCACCAGACTAGAGCAGCGCGATGTGGGAAGTGGGAGCATTGTCGACAGGCCCAAGTTATACGCCGACACGGCCTCCGATGGAAGCGGTACAGGGTCGCGGCTCGGCCGCTTATCAGACGCTTCCGTCTTCACACAGTTTATCACTTCTTATACATAGCCGGATCCAGCCAGGAGGCTGCCAGCTTCACACTCGTTCAGCACCGTGATGGAATGCAAATGGTCTTCGCATGTATTTCAGCAGCGTGATGCTCGCATAGCGGGAAGTCGATCTCTGTCGCCGTTCGAAGGAACATTGGAGCCTGTGCCCCTGACGAGCCATGGAAGAGGAGGGCTTGCTCCTCTTCCTCAGATCATTTCTCTGCAATGACTTTTTTCATGGCACTCCTAGCCTGTATCTTGGCCATCCTGCTTGCTGAGTGTGAGACAACCCTGCACCTCAGCTGTGGCTAGACTCTTTATTTCACAGCTCATTTACGGATAAACTCTGATAGACTCACAGCGCAACTTAGACTAATTAATGAGGAAACAATTAAGAGGCTCCCACACTGAATACACACATGCATAGTATCGATATAAGCACTGCTTCAGAAGCAAGGTTTACAGCCGATTTCATTTAAAAAGTCTACTGCATTTGTGGATTAAGCCACATAGCTGCTGCTGCTGGTACCTCCATTTGCTTAATTACTGGCTTCCCTGCATTAAGCCTGTCAGTGGATGTAAGCAGTCTGTAAGTAGTCTGTGAGTAGTCTGTAAGCAGTCTGCATGCGCTGTGACCCCTCTGCTTTTCCTTTGAAAGCTCAGGTGAAGCTCACCAGAGACCCTGACCAGTGTCGCTCTGGGCACTGCCACGTGCATATTCATGAGGTATCCAGAGCTCCTTTTGGGGGCTGCTGACTTTTGTGGCTCACCCAACAACAGCGAGGCCACAAAAGTGCAGGCATGTGGTTTGCCATGGGCACCTGGGATCGATGCCGGCTACACGCCAGGCCGGGTCACTGCTAAATAAAGGACACTCTCGCACAGTTTAGGGACACCATGCCAGAACGGAAAGGGTTCTATATATCCACTAAAACCCAGCAACACACAAATAACGTAAAGGTTATTTTGCTTATGAGATGCTTATCCTTTTGATAAACAGGAACGCTGACGAGTAAAAAATAAAGCGTAGATGAATCTGGCGTGAGCAGATGTGCACGCAACTCCATCTGCAGGTATCGTTATGCACACATGCAGGAAAGGTCAACCCACAGCCTTAAATGGAGCCGCGGGGGGGACCGAGCCGCGCAACACTGAAATGCTCACGCGGATCTCTGCTTACCCACGGCACAAGCGGAGTAGGCACCCCACCGGCCTCACTTTACGATAGCAATAAAATACCGCGTGCCCTGCTCTGCCGGGCCCAGAGCGCTCATCTGGCAAGATGACCTCAATACGAACTTCTCACACTGACCATACTCCCAAGTCTTCAAGTCTCACAAAGTCAAATGGACACTTTGCTAATAATAATAATAATAATAATAATAAATAATCAAACTCAGAAATATGACTTGTATTCTGTTTCTTTTCTGGTTGTATTTAAATAAAAAACTTAAATACGACTGATACAAATTTTCACACTGTGTGCACTTTTAACGCATCGTTTACGGGACACTAACGTGCCGTTAAAGTCACGCACTGAGCACTCACTGTACAAAAGGCCGAGGTGGGCAGACAGGTCGTTTAGCACACAGCTAACAGCAAAGCTTTCGGTCTTTTAGGATTCGACACAGATAAGATAGGAAAGATAAGCGTCGTCATTATCACTAGCCACAGAGCAGTGAAATGTCATTTAACAGCACTGCAGCCTGCAGTACCACATATAATATATGCCTAGGCAGGGGCAATATAGAGACACATGGGGACAAACAGAGAAATAAACTGAACTTAAATGCACAACTTATAAAGAAGTATGAGATGAGAAATACCGTACACGCAAAGTACGTGTGTAATGGTGCCAATAGTAAAATAAATTGTTACTGTATCTATGGATCAGTTTGCACACTGCATGGTGAGAGAGAGCTACGTCACCTCATCACAGTTCTTACAACGTTCAATCCGCAAATCAGGCTCAGGTCTTGCTCTAAGCAAGACGCCTAGCATACGTGAAGGGAAAACTCGGGCAGTCACCTGCATGAAAGTCCAGGCCGACAGCAAAGAGCGTGCCGGTGACCGGCATCAGGGCCTCGCTGCTGTCGCTGGGGTCCAGTGAGATTCCGCGGATCCCCTCGTGGATGGAATACATGAGGAAGGACCCGATACCTGTCTCACACACACGGGAATTGAAAAGAGCAAATCAAGCAGGAATTTAAACTGACGTCCGTCATGCATCTTCACAACTGAGCTAAAGTTCCTCTTTTAGAATCAGTTTCATTAACACCAAATACATACATGTGCACAAGGAATTTAGCGTAGCATGCCAGTGCAGTGAAAATAATTTAGTGACTCACAATAATGACAGTAAGCAAGGCCATGATAATCGAGATAGAGTGGTAAGATGACTGCGCAGATGGCTGCCCCGAAGAGCTGCCGTGCGGTGCGGTCACTTTAAGGCACCTCACCTTCGCAGGAGTGGCGATCACCGCGCAGGCTGTAGCCCACCGTGCAGGAACAGGTGCGGCTCGTCTCCGAGGTGGGGAAGCAGAGCTGGGAACAGCCGCCGTTACCGACCTGGCAGGGGTTCCTCCCTGCTCGAAAGGCAGATCAGCACAGACACATGTGAACAGCACCACTCTGCACCGCTTTGCCTGTTATTCACATACCAGGTTCAGCCAGGCAAAAGTAATCAAACACCTATAAACTTCCACGCCTCAACATTTGCATAGCGCATATATTTTGAAAAAAAAAATCAAAAATTGATTAAGCCTGCGTCCAGTCATTATTATTTTTTTCCATCAATAGGGCTTATTATTAATTTGTGTTCTAGTGAATACTCTACATTCTTCGGCAATAGATTTGATTTTCTTTTAATTTCCTTTTAATTATGCCTAAACAATACATTATGGAAGACAGATAAAACTGTAAAATTCTAAAAACACACGTCCCCTAATTAGGTACAGATTTAAGGAGAATTAATGAAAAAGAAGGTTCATTAAAAACACTTATATTATGAATTCCTTCTGATATTGCCTGAACATAATTCATCACTTAAATAGAAGGAAAGAGCAGACACCCATCGTGAGCCTCGTTATGACAACACAGCTAAAATGTGGTGATTTTACATGCCAGGACGCCATCATGGTACATCATGGTACATCATGGACCGATATCCCAGGCACACCTAGTACATAATACCGTAGCGTGTTTTAATTAGTAATTAGTCCTGTTTCCCAGGATGCACAGGACCACTTGCAGATGAGTCTGGCTCATGCAAACCTCTATTTCCTGTGCACCATATCATCTGCACTTTCAGAGAAAAGTTATAAGACCGCACTCCCATGCGGTTTGTGTCAAAGAGACAAATGAAAAATCTAATTGGTGCGAGGAATTTCCAGCGCCTACTGAAAAGATTTACCTTAAGGACTCCTTAATTGCCATTTTTTATACTAATGGAATGCTTAGGCGATCTGCAGTAACACTGATAATGGACCTGCCATTAATACAGATGGTTCTGACAATAACTCACACCATGGACTCTGTGCCTACTTAAACCTCAATCTGCTATTTTAGGGATTAAAACGTGGTTGGGTCCATTTACAGTTTCTAGAGTACAAATTTCTCTTGCCCGTCAATCTCCAAATTGTGAAATTAGTGGGATGTGCGCTTAAGCTCCGACCTCTGGCATTGTCCCAGAAGTAGTATGGCATCATTCGACATAAATATCAGAATTGACGCCTGTGAGCCAACCATGAGTCCGATGACAAAACGCCCAATCGATCTCAGAATTACAGTGGCCTAGTAGCCAGTGCCAGTCAAAGCCCATGCGGTGCCCTAGTCGAGCTTCACTGCAGCGCCACTGCTCCGAGATAAAGTGAATCGGCTTCCTAAATCAGCACCCCGTTGGAAGCTGGCACCCCAGAGGGCCGCCTATGGCTCCCAGTGGGTTAATGGCCCTGCAGCTCCTCTGGATGTACCTTTCTGGCCCTCCCTGTCGTAGACCTTCATGTGCACCACGCCGTTGGTCTTGTTGCGCAGCACCAGCATGTTCCGGCCGTCCCTCTTGGTGACGATGCCCAGCTGGGCCAAACTGTCATCCGCCCACCACAGCTTCCCACCTGAACGAGAGAGAAACATCGTGCTGTAATGTCACCCGATCTGGCATGATATCATCGGCGGGGATTGGGAGGGCAACTCAAGTGAAAGAGAACGAGAGGGAAGGTGAAAAAAGTGACACGTCTTCTGGAGGAAGTTTAATCATTCAACTCGACAATGACACTCAAATTTACTCCCAGAAAATACGTAAACTCAGTGATGTAGCGACTTTTTATGCACACTGCATCAGTTTTGCTGCGTCGTACAGTATTTAATGAATGAAAGAATGATAACAGGCGCATTACTGATTGTCCGACAATCCAGCGCATCCATGACATGATTAATAGCTAGATTAATTATAGACAGAGAGAGTCCTCCTCTAACAGCACAGCATGTGGATTCAGGCTTTTCTGCGATTTATCATTCATAAACCAGAAGATCCAGAAGATACTAGGAGACACCTGCATCTTAGGGTTTTGGGTCCCATGGTGGAGGAGGCGTACGGAGAGGAAGCTGCCTCAGCAGTAAAGAAACCCCCCCCTGAGAATGGATAACCCCACCCGGCTAGCTGTAAGCTGAGAAGTCCTGTGGTGGCCTCTACAGCAGCCCCATGCAGCTAGCTGTAAGCCGGGGGCCCTGTGGCGGCCTCTATAATAGCCCCACGCGGCTAGCTGTAAGCTGAGAAGTCCTGTGGCAGCCTCAATAGCAGCCCCACCCAGCTAGCCGTAAGCGGGGGCCCCTGTGGCGGCCTCTATAGCAGTCCCACCCGGCTAGCCATAAGCCGGAGGCCTTGTGGCAGCCTCTATAGCAGCCCCACGCGGCTAGCCGTAAGCGGGGGGGCCTGTGGCGGCCTCTATAGCAGTCCCACCCGGCTAGCCATAAGCCGAGGGCCCTGTGGCGGGCTCTATAGCAGCCCCACATGGCTTGCCATAAGCCGAGGGCCTTGTGGCGACCTCTACAGCAGTCCCACCCGGCTAGCCATAAGCCGAGGGCCCTGTGGCGGTCTCTATAGCAGCCCCATGTGGCTTGCCATAAGCTGAGGGCCCTGTGGCAGCCTCTATAGCAGCCCCAACTGGCTAGCCGTAAGCCGAGGGCCCTGTGGCGGCCTCTATAGCAGTCCCAACTGGCTAGCCGTAAGCCGAGGGGCCTGTGGTGGCCTCTATAGCAGCTCCACTTGGGGCTCCAGTATTCCAGTATAGCAATGACAATGAAAGGCAGTCCCTAGGTTACAAACCTCTGATTTACAGACAACTTAAGAACAGACTGCCATAAAGCCTGCTCCATAAAGATATGAGTTAAATAAGTGTTTTGCAGTAATGAATGCACGCACTGCTTTATGATGCTGATGAAAACATTGTGCAGCTTCAGCGCTTAGTCATTATTAATGTTATCATAATGTTACCCCAGAAATGCCCCTTCCGGTATGTTAAGACATTAACGGAACAAGAGCAAGTATTAACCTTTAGATCTTTTGATCTTTGATCGTTTCTTTAATGTTTTTTACAGTAATGTTTACCTGCACACACACACAGATTCTCTTCAGTACAGTACAGTAAGTGATTACTTACATTATTAGTGTATTATTATGATGTATTTCATTATTACGTTGTTATTTTTATGTTGTATTTGGAAATGTTTAAAAAGTGTTTTATATAAATAAAAAGGCTTTGTGCATACTGTATCTACACACACACACACACACACTCTCTCTCTAAGACAAACATTTGATTAGCTGATGCACAAAATATATGTACTACTTCATATATTTGGCTACTTCAATATTAGTCTAAATACTAGAACTCGTGGCCATAAGTGGAAGTTATCAGGAGAACATTTTAAAACAA
>JAODKL010000036.1:2796146-2821936 GCA_026780765.1 Petrocephalus schoutedeni | reverse complement strand
GCGATGGGCTGGCCCCCCATCCTGGGTTGTTCCCTGCCTCGTGCCCATTGCTTCCGGGATAGGCTCCGGACCCCCCATGACCCTGAACAGGATAAGCGGGTTGGAAAATGGATGGATGGATGGATGGATATAAATAATATTTTAGTTTATATCCATGCAATACTTTAATCTTGCTTAAATCAATGCTGCCTTTATACTGGTCAGCACAAACGCACATTAGTACTGGCACAATTTCATGAACAATTTTGAAATATAAATAAATAATTTGAAATGTTAGAATGGAGTGAGAAACACATGAGAAGCACAATTAATTTGTGTACAGCTGTCGTGCAGGGCCTGGAAATGACACCCCGTGGGATTTTTAAAAGCACACAGCTGCAGCACCTTGGAGAGAGGCTGTTAACAAGTTTAAAATGCAATTCAAAGGAGTCCCTTTTAACATGGCGAAAAAGGGAGAGGCCTCACAATGGCTTCACAAGGTTTGAAACCATGCATGGTATCCTTTCATCGGGGGCCTAAAGCAACTATCAAAGCTGCTTCAGAGCATAGAGGCCTCTACAATGTTGTTGCCATTACTTTTGAAATTACATTCAAATGAATGCACGAGGCAAGACATGCATCCTGTAGAGCTGTCCCTCTATGAAACATTCAATTCCTCTGACCAGCTCTTGCTTAAGGTACAAAGTGAACATTTTCCCTTTCAGTCTCGCAGCTTGCTGCTGGCAGACCAAGCAGATGCTCGTATGCTGGATTTTTCTCTCTAATTACTATCTCCGATATAGTTTTCGGCCGAATTGTTCGGTGAATCAGGGCACAGTGGCAGCTCAGTAGGGAGAGCTGTGACCTCACACCCCCAGGGCTCAGCAGGTCAGGACTCTGTGGCCGGGATCGAAAGGTCGCTGGTTTAAATACCACAACCGGCAGACTGATGCTGCCATTGAGTGAGGCCCTTAACCCCCACTGCTCCAGGGGTGTGCATGCCGGCTGAACCTGCAGTGACCCCCGAGCCTGCTCTCGCCCGCATACGTGTCTGTGAGTCTCGTGTAGAGTAATGGGGGATATTACCACATGGGGATGAATTAAGTGCCACGATTCCACATCCTATTCTCTTCCCAGGCGTGCCTCTAAACTGCCCTTAGCGTGTGAGCACCTGTCCCGTGCTGGACTGGCGTCCTGTCCAGGACATTTCTCGCCATGTGCAGCCAGTGTCCGGTGCTGTGGTGCGGAAAATGTGGTGCGGAAAATGCATGGTCTCTAGCTACACTTTCAAGGTCAAACTGTTTCAGTCTGGTAGTGTTAACTATAACCTGGTTATCCTCCTCACTCTCTCTCTCTTTCTCTCTCACACATACACACACAAACATCAGTGCTGTGACTATTGTTTGCTTATTTTACAATATTATTACATATATCTATATCAGCCCCAGGCAAATGCTGGCCTGGCCTGCTGCGCTTTTTTTTACTGGTTTGTGAGGTCAAATAAAAAAGGGGCCAGAGCTTTATGCTCTATGAAGATGAACAGGTTTTTGCCCACAAATCTTCCTTTGTTTTAATAATAAACATAGTGAAATATAGCAAGTGTATTAATCTCTCCTGTGGCATGAAAGCAAAAAAAATGGCCACCATTGTCAGATTTGGCCTCCATAGAAAAAGGCCCAATTGGCCAGGCCTGATCTAGATAACTTTGTTAGTCACTAAACAACTGCTCCGTTTAATTTCTTAGCAGACAAAACCTCTGGGTGCAGGATGCCACATTTGTCAGTTAGCAGTAAGAGACAGAGGCACTTCTCCCTGGAGCAAAGATCGTTACTGTGGCACCAAGTAAGCAATCAAACAGTGCCAAATTTTATCAAGAACCTTCCAGAAGCCTTGTTCGGGGAATGCAAATTAGATAAAAGAGCAAAAGATAAGATATTGTGTTTTTTTCCCCACATGGAACTATAGCAGCTAAATCTTTAATGTAATTAATTCCAGGCAAAATGCTTGACATGTGAATGTATATAGGCATATAAGTAAATGTGGTTACGTTCATAAGCATTCAGTTAGACTACGTCTTCAAATAAATGTGACAGCACCCTGCTCCAAGAGGCTATGCAGCCAGTCAGCCGAGTCATCTCTCTGAAAGGACAATTAGCTTATGCCACAAGACATTCGGCAGAGAGGGACAAAGTCAATATCCATCTCCCCCAGAATTACTGAGACGCTCATCACAGCACATCAGAGGCTTCAGCCCCGGTGATGCGAAATTCCTCCTGATGGCTCTAACGCTCTCCAAATAGGTGAGGTGGTGCTCAGAGATGACAACTAGGTACTTAACTCCAGGCAGGTTGCCAAGATGTGCCTTTAAAAAGCACAAGAAGGAGAAGTAATTAGTCAAACTGCACTGACAAATGTACTGTTTGAAAGTCCAGATGCACCCGGTATCAAATCAAAGGCCACATTCAGTTATGGCTAGTGACCTGCTCCTCTCACCCTTAAATAACATTTCGCATAAACTCAGCCTCCTTTCCGTGCGAATTCGTGAATGTCATCTTCACAAGCATTCCTGGGTTATGCTCCAGACACAAGGTGTGCACAATTCACACGGCTATCTCACCATTTCACATAGCATCTGCACCGCGCGACTCAAAGGTCACCTTTTTCAAGCTTGACCAATCAAAGCCAGAATCATTCTTTCAGGCTCCCGTGGCCGTTTGTCAGCATGCGGCTCTAAGGAGATACCACAGCAAAGCTGAGCTCAGACGCAAGTGGGGAGATCAGATGCCAGCACACCAAGAAGGTTTATTCTGAAGGCAAGTGCCATGAGACTGATGGAACCCGCGACACGTGACAATATCACTTCCAGCTTGGCCCGCATCCCCTGCGGCTCCAGATGAAATTACCATACCGTAATTTAATAATAATTCACAACAAAGCACGTATGGCTATAATTTGATATGCAATGCTAATATACCCAGTTTGAACCCCATAAAAAAACATGTTTCGCATAATTGCGTTAGGTGCAAAACAAGAAAGCCCTCCATGCTTATTTATTATGTTACAGTGAAATATGCCAAATATTTTTGCCTGTAATGCATCGGAGATTGTTTCTTGATCAATTGTACACCAAGTACGTCTTATAGAGAGGGTGAACACTCTACTCCAGAAGTGCCAGAACTCAAAACAAATACCATTTTTCCCCATACATTTGCAGGAGCTACCCTCATTAGCGGGGCTAGACATCTGTATCCAAACACAGGAAGTGTGAGGCTGGCAACATCTTCTGCCAGATCTTACAGGCTATCACAGTTCTTATTATAAGTATTTTTCAAGATTCTTTTGAAAAGGACCCTATAAAGGAATTTTACATTCATTTTTGATGTTATATAGTGCTAAGCTACAATCACAGGACGTGCCTGGTATGCCTTTTTAATCCAAGTCATGATTTGTTTTCTGAAAGTTTGAATTTCAATATTTTTATCATGCAAGGAACAATCTGACTCGTGTCCAGGCAGCCCTTCTGAAAGCTAGCATGCGTGAAAGATTTTCCCATGAAATATAAACCGCATTTCCACCTGAGTCTGTGTTTTACAGTACTATAGCTGCACCTCAGTGTCTGGCACAAAATAATTTGCAGTACCTGCCCCCTAATATAAGTAAAATGTCTGCATAAGTGTAGGTTATGTAGACATGCAAGTGGCATTAATTGCAATGGGAAATGTCATAACACTAACACGGTATTTACATATTACTGACTTAGTAGACAGCCTCTGACTGTATATATATATATATATATATATATATATATATAATAAGCCAGGATATCACTGTTTATACAAATTCAGAATAAATACATTACATCCTACCAGTAGTGCTTAATAACTAAATATATCTGATAGTTTTTGCATCTGCACTGGAAATTATTTTATTTTAATATTAAAAGTCATGCAGCATTTTTTTTTAACCGTTCGGTGTGACAGCAGACACCATGTTGAATTAAAACCATTCGAGCATTCAGACACAGGTGACAAAATACTAATTAGGTAAACCTCTGGGTTTCTGCAAAATGCTTTTTGGCTTACGAAACATAGTTCAAGGGCACAGCAAGCAGGTATGCGAAGGACAGGTGGGTATGTATTGATGGCAAATCTAACCATGCTATGCTATGTTGCACAAAATAAAATGCACTTTATCATGATATATGAAGATAAGTATAAGACGTATTCTCTTACAGTGGCCCTGAACTTTCTGGACATCTCTATATTGAAATCACATTTGTCTTTGCGCTCGTGTGAGGAATATTTTCCAGATTTCAATGATGTTCTGCCTACTGGATAGACTCCGGACCCCCCATGACCCTGAATACGACAGGCAGTTTCAGAAAATGGATGGATGGATGGATGGTATTGATGTTCTAGTGGAGAAATTTTCACATAGAGCAGGTCCCCACTGCTGCAGGCACCGTCTCTCACCTACGGCACAGTCAGCTGGCTCATCGCTGTCACTTTAGCTATGCAAATTCACAACTGAATATTGCATTAGAAACACCGGACATCAAACGTAATTGTAAAACCACATGGTGGGTGTCAGAATGGAGATCTCTGAAACATGACAGGCCTCGTTATGCTTCTCTGATCTATACATCCTTTTTGGCATCTTCTTTCTTCTCTCCATACTTAATATCTCTCCACTTTGTGTTGTCAAACACCTACAAGCTCTAATAATTAAAACTCCAGTATGAAGTTACTCAAATTAGGTGAAGACTGAAAGCTGCCGCGTATTTTACTATTGATCCCGCCCGTCCGGACCACGTGCGTCAACCCCTGCCTATAAGAGAAGCTGGCTGTCTCAAGCACCATCGTAGCGGATGGCTCCCAGGCCGCCCCTTACATTTCATGTATTTTTAGCATTGCTGCCCCATTTATACCAGAATGGCCTCTGGGCATGTTGATATATGTGTTTTTTGGCCAAGCAGAAAAATAAAGTATTCAGGTTCGGGGGCAGCACAGTGACGCAGTGGTTAGCGCTGTTACCTTATGAGTATGCCTTATGTTCTCCCTGTTTTGTTATGGGGCTTCCTCCTGGTATTCCAGTTTCCCCCCACAGTCCAAATATGCTGAGGTCGACTGGACTTACGAAATTACCCATAGGTGAGCGTGTGAGTGAGTGAGATTAAAATCAAGTTGTGTTAACAGTTCAGAGAAGGAGGGGTAGGGTGGGTCAAAAATCATGAAAACTCCTTCTGCCTTCTGTGTGGAAAACTTTTCTGTCACCAGGAAAGGTACTGTACTGTACTGTATCCAACAAGAAAACTCAACCAAGTCTGAAGCTTTGATCCCCAATGCTTAATGAATTTTCTTTTTATGAATTTATAGGTAGTCTCTGGGTTAAGAACTTACGGACAACTCGTACTTGTGAACAGACTGCCAGAAAGCCCATTATATTGAAACATTCAAGTACATTGGTTCATAACAACTAACATATGCACTACTTTGCCACGCTTGTGAATACATTGCATGGTTTCAGTGGTTCATTGGCTCGAGGTACAGTACAGTACCAAATATAGTTACTTTTATCATTATTATTATTATTATTATGTACTGTATTATATTCTTCCCTCTTACCTACAAATTCAAGTCAAAGACAGATTTAGGTGATGGATCTCATTTTGTAACTTCTGCCTGGATTGCTTAACTGTGATACCGCAGCAGGTGTAGCACTTTTGGTACTTTTAGTATCTCCATAAAGTACCAAAAGTTTCATTACTTCTTTTCTGTTGGCTTTCCACTGGCGTAAACACTGGTACTGGCACTGAATAAAAGCACAATGTGAGGCAGGGTATTTTGTACTGAATTCGGAAAATGGCTGTATTATACAGCTGGATGATGTTGGATATTAAATCTAACATCGCATGTTATGCTAGGGTGACCAGGTAATCCATATCATCCCGGACACTTAGACCTACTTCAGGTTTCACAAACTACTTTATACCTGAAAGAGTCATGTGCTTGGCTAAATAGTTCAGTTCTTCTTGCGCTTTGACTAGTTTGTTTCCTTGATTGAAAGACTCATCCAGCTCATATAGCACATTAACATTAGCGACACATGCATGATTATAGGAGACTGACCAAGCAGCACTCAGCAAGAACTCAACACTTAAGCAAAATCCAGGTCCTTTGAATTTAAATAGTAGCTTGCAAATCCTGTCCTAGCTCAAAGTGTCAGGGATGACATGGATTATCTGGTCATCCTATGTTATGCACATGCAATACTTACATCGCTAGTCATTTAGACTGAGATCAGGCTCTTTCATACTTTCAGTTCTGTACGGAAATTATAACGCAGGGGGTTAAAATTTCGTTAAAACATTTTTACTCTAGCACAGGGAAAAAAAATAGCTTTTGCAATTTTACTAAGTATTCCTTTTATAGATTATCCAATATATGTTTTTCAAATCAGTCTGAAGTTTACCTCCACTGCTTTTGCTTAGATGCTGCACACACTCTTCGAGACAGTCATAATCATTCTCATCCTTGCTTTTTAAATCACTCCTAGATGGGTTTGTGAGATTCATGCTAATTTATGTTAACTAATTTTTGCTTTATAAATACATCAATATTTATTACAACATAATCACATCTCTATATTTGGAAATTCTCCAATACCATGCTGTCTTAGTATATTAAACTAAATAATTTTTTAATTTCTTATTATGCCATCCAGATCTTATTGTATCTGTTCCAACCAGATCAATTGGAAGTCAATGGAAAAGCGAAGTACCCTAGGTATATGGCAAAATGTTTATAATGGGCTGTTATGGTGAGAAAAGCACTGGCAGATCGTAAGCATTACACTGCCACATATTGCTGCTGCTTCAGAGCTTTATCATATAATTTTTTTTTTATGCAATGGTAATAAAATCCATCAAATACTTTTTGAGTTATTACATACACAAGGTCACGAGTCTGCCATCATCCATCCTTTTGCTATGCAGTGCTCATTGAATTTTGATGCAATCGGTCTAAAAATTTGATGAGTTTCAGAAGTATACCAACATAACATGTCTGCAAAGTTAGAAGAATTCATTAACTCGTGCTTTTTGAGTTAATGCATCAACAAAATAAGAGTCTGTGGTGACAGACAGTCAGAGATGGAACGTAACGAAGTACTTTTACTTCGTTACTGTACTTAAGTAGATTTTCCAGGTATCTGTACTTTACGTCAGTATTTATTTTTCTGACGACTTTTTACTTTTTACTCCCTACGTTTCAAGAGGAATATCTGTACTTTCTACTCCATACATTCTCGAAAACGGCTTGGTATTTCTATATGGATCCCCGTAATATACGATGCCAATGATCTTGACTGCTGGTGTAGTTTCACTTTCAGCATAGTACACTTCGCATAAACATATAAGCTACAACCACCGTAAGAGCTTGTGCCTCATTAAGGGTCCGTGAACTGTTAAACAATGAGCATAGGCTACGTAACCACTGTCTCCGATAAGCGCTGAGCATAGGCTATGTAACCACTCTCTCTGATAAGTGCAGCAGCCTTACTGACGATTCCTCAGGCATGCGCAGAGACAAAGTAACAAAATTGCCGTTGACCTTTGTCAAAATAAAAGCTCCCCTTTCTACCTCAGTGCATATGATGGCTTAAGGCTTCTATATTTCCCAGACTACTAATAGGAGAACATTTTAGACAATATCAAAAATAAAATAGCTCTCAAATATCAATACAATTTCTGTTATACAAGTTTTGTGTTTACTAAAGAGTACTAAAGCTCTAAAAATAGTATCCTGCTGCTCATGCATGAGCTCTATATTATCCTGTTTGGTTTCAAGAAGAACTAGACCATATTAGTAATTTTTTAAAATCTTCTATATACCAACACAATGCAGGTTGTGAGTAAATGAAGAAAAGTAATGTATTTTGTATGCCTAGAACTTTTTTTGTTTTTTGATTTATCAAAGGGCATTTTGTATCCTTGAAGGCAAATTATTTTTTACTTTTTTTTTACTTAAGTACGTTTCAAAACCTGTATGTTTTTACTTTTACTTAAGTAAAGGATTTCAATCTGTACTTTTACTTTTACCAGAGTCTTTTTTCACACAAGTATCTGTACTTCTACAGTAGAGAATGTGAGTACTTTTGACACCTCTGCAGACCGTCCTAAAACCCTCTATGTGGAAAATACAATAAAAGTGTAAGAGCCAGTGTTTCATATCCAGAAGGAAAAATGCTATCATGATCACCAGCATAAAGCACATAATTATGCCAGCTACTGTACAACATTTTAAAGACAGCAATCCTCGAATTAACAAAAGATCTTGATATTAATCAAAGGGCCATAAGGGCTGCCAGTGATCTTAATTGTGTTATGCCATGACGCCACCATTTCATACTCAGCCGAGCACAATGTCAATGTGGCCATCTCAGAGCTAACCAAGCATCTTCATTTGGGCCCATTTCCCAGCTCCAGTGAAACTTCCCCTTGAGCTCTTAATCGATGGCTGACATGAGATGCTAGGCGACGGGCCACTCACCCATGATGGCGAGAGCAGTCCCTTTCACCAGCTGCTTCTTCACTGGCTCCAGCACCTCCAGGCCGCTGCCATCCAGGTTGCACCTGTTGATGGTGCTGTTGCCGGAGCTTATCCAGTAGAGCTTGTTGGCTCCGTAGTCGATTGACAAGCCTGGCCGAGTAGAGGGCCCGATTAGATGGTAATCGAGAGCATACATCACACATCAATGGCTACAGGCTACTAATGAATATGTTCGCACCATCCTGACTGCCTGATTATTTTTATTCTGATCTTATCAACAACCACAAGGAAACATCTTCAGATCTCTACCCATGGTCACCTTGTCCACCTCACCTTCAGTTCAACCACTACTACATTTCAGCTGCCTAATGCCAAAATCACTGGCTAGATTACCACCATTAATCTCATAAGCAATACAATATTATTCTGTAGTTTATAATGAGTAATTTACTGGTTAAGAAATCAGATACATAGTATAAAGTTTTCTGGTCCAACCCCGGCAGTTGGAATATAATACTTAACCTATATTCATTTTATTGACTGCATGACTTATTTATTGTTATATGAGATAATTAAAAGACAAATAAAAGAAAGTGAAGCACATCTTACCATTAATTATTCATTTCATTAATAAATATAATTGTTATAGGACTAGATTATTGACTTTGCATGCTCATAAATATGCAAACATAAGAATGAAAGCTTAATTCAAAATCTATTTTTGCATTCCGATAGAGCAGCCTTGTTATAACTGACTCATCTGACTAGGTGTTTCCATAAGTATCTTGGTCTCTACTATTATTTGTTAACTTTTAACATTATTATTGAAATTAAATGCATCCATCATTCAAACACCAGCCCAGCAGAGGTCCATGGAAGGCCCCAAGCCAGCAGAAGGAGCAGGAATGTGGGGTCTCGGAAACAACAAGCCCAGCCCTGTCCGGAGCCTAAGCCAAGCAGGTTAGATAATGGGGGCACCATGGATACCCCAGAGGCCACACACAGCTGGGGTGGGAATCAAACCCTCAACCCAGAAGGTGAGCACTGCCTGACACTGGGTAGTTTGAAAGAAAGAGAATCAATCTAGTAAAGTCTGTGGCAAATGAACCCAGGGAAGACAGCGGATGATGACAGTGTGTCCAGTCACCCACAGCCCAGTGTATAAAGTGCTGGAAACATGGACTGTGGGGACCTCAAAACAAACAATTCATGCAGACCGATTCCCAGGGCTACCTTCTCCAATAACGAAGCTATTTCAAAAAACTGTGTTTTTCTTAAGGTTTTGCACAGTGTCAAGATGATTTATGGAATAAATACAGGGCTGGGAACATAAGAGGGTCAGTGTACCTGAGAAATAGAAGGCTTGACCTTGGGGCAAAAATGAAAGTCTGAATAAATTAAATACTGTTTGAACATTTGAACAGAAATCTTTTGAAGAGACACTCATGATTACTCTTAAATGTGTCTCTCTAAAAGAAGGTCCTGTACTCTAACAAACCCGATGACCTTTGAAATCCGGTCACATGTATTTGCTGTTGTAATGCTGCCTCCCAATGCAAAAAGTCAAAGTGTGCCTGTGATTGGAAGGGCACTGGTTCAAATCCCGTTTTCGGCAGAGGAGCCACATCTCTGCCGAACCCTTGAGCAAGGCCCTTAACCCCTGAAAAATTCTCTAAGGACACTGGATGAGTGGCTGACACACACCTATGCTTACACTCACTGGCCACTTTGTTAGGTACAACTGTTCAACCACTTATTGAAGCAAATATCTAATCAGCCAATCACATGGGACCCGGGCCAGCTTAGCTGGCTTAACCCCGGGCTAGTAAAAGCTGCTGGCAAGAGCAGCCCCAAGAACACTGGATGATGAAACTCACCAACGGGCTCCCTCTGGTTTTGGTGAAGGATCTTGCTATTGCTGCCATCCATGTTCGCCAGGTTTACAGTGTTGCCATCCGTCCAATAGATTTTCCTGGGAAAATGTAATGAAACACCCAGAAATATATATAAAATCTAGACTCTGACATTCTGTTTTATGGCACAGTAGAAACATAAATCACACACTTCAGGTCACTCGGGGGGCAGTAGCGCAGTAAATGCTGGTGTAGCAGAATGAGCCAACACCACCATTCGATTGTTCTTGCTCTGCTGAGAAACAGCAGTCCAACAGAAATACAAACTGTAATTCATACTCGCCTACTTATTAGAACTACACAACTGGAATATAAGCCAGTTGAGATACATGGAAAAGCCCATTTCTATATGAAAACTCTGTGTGACTTAGGCAATCGTTAAATAACTAATTTTCGCTGTTGTATACTACCAAAAAGTTGGCGTCCAGCCAAATGTTTCACTTGTCATCTAAAGCCCCAGGGATAACTGCAATGTGATATCGCCCAGCCCTAAAACAAAGGACGCATCTCTATTGCACATTTGAATACAACAGCTCAATGTGATTTCCACAGTTATCTTACCCCTTTGACGGGTGAACGACAAGACACTTCGGCCTGTCGATCCCATGGATGATGGAGGTTTTCAGCGAGCCGTCGAAGCGGGCCACATTGATCTGCGATTCGTCGTTCTCTGAGCTCATCCAGTACATGTTTCTCGACAGCCAGTCTAAAGCCAGCCCACGGACATTTACGATATCTGGTGGTTTAAATAATGCAGCAAAGGTGGAAGGGAAACACACACACAGATCAGGTATATATATCATTATGGGGACTCTCCATTCATTCCTATGGGCATAAAGCTAAACTAAGTGACCAAGCAAAACAAAAGATTTTTGGCATGTTCAGCTTTTTGATCGCATTCACAGGCTAGGCTAACCAAGTCATCAAAGATCCACAAACAAGTGTGCAAGTGATGCCCTCAGAAGCTTTTCTTGCTAAGGACAACTGTTTGCTAGGCATATGTGTCTTTCCTGATTGGTTATAAGGCTACTCACTGCAAGTTAGAAACAAGGATATCACATTATTTTTGTAAAGATTTGTGTTATTCACCTTGGCAATGTTTCAATATTCCAAAGCAGCCCAAACCTATAAGCCCAAACAGGTGTTCAGAGACTTATTCAGAAATGTACAGAAATCTCTTATTGGCTATCTGCGCTAGAGGAGAAGTCGAATCCTGTTGCCTGGGGTTTAAATTCCCGGCCCGCCCGCAGGGATGCTGGGAGACTGGCTGGAAACTTTCCGATTAAAGATGGATACCCCCAAGAGATCTGGCTTTAATTCCCGACTCTGCAAAGGGACTCCATTTGGAGCAAATTTACTCCATCAGTTTCCCGAAGGATCTCGAAACAGGCACAGCAGGCGTGCCGTCAGCTGGGAGGAGTGCCGGCGAGATCGGGCATCTCACGGCTCGGAGATGCGGCTCCGTGGAGGGGCCGCTAGAAAGCAGGAGTGAGATGTGTTGGTGCAATACCTCCTGACACAACTGTCTCCAATCCGGTGCCGTTAACGAAGGCACGCTTTATCGTCTGCGTCTTCACGTCAGCCCAGTAGATCCGCTCATCCGCCGCGTCGTAGTCCACCGCCGTGACATCATCAATGTCGGGCACCGTCAGGGCGGTGATGATGTTCATGTACGGATTGTCCACATCCACACCACGGATTTCTGACCTTCTGGCGTACAGGAGGAACCTCTTCAGAGCTGTAAGGAGGGAGGGAGAGAGAGAGAGAGAGGGAGCGTGAGTGAGAGAGAGAAAGATAGAGAGAAAGGGAGGAAAGGAAAGAGGGAGAAGGGCAAAGAGGGGAGAAATAGAGAGGGAGAGAGAAAGAGAGAGAGAGACAGAGTAATGCCTTTACGAGAGATGGATCTGAAAATTGTGATAGAGGAGAAGGTAGGAGTGAGTGAAAAAAAAGATCCGGTGGGAACAAAGACGACGAATTGCAGGTGATGTGGAACAAGTCCTAAAGAAACAGCATGAAATGCAGGCCGGAGGAGTTTAGCGCAGCACCAAGAGCGGGACTCTCTGTCTCACCGACGACTAAGCTACATTAAGACTGAATAAGGGATGCCGGATCGCAAACCCCAAATAAAAGCACAAACAGCGCTTCTGAGGGCTGTAATGCTTAACAAAGGGTCTGTGTTTGCTCAGTAGGAGTGCTGGGGTTATTAACACATTACGCCTAACTCCTTAAGAAGGAGCAGCTGGTAGAGCAGACTAGAGAAGTAATGTAACCTTCGCAAAGTACCACTGGCAAATGAGAGCGTGGCGGCCCAGCCCGTCTGGGATTCGGAAGAGTGCTAATAGCTACTTTCGACTCATACAGAAGCTTTTTTCAAATAAATCCCTAGCTGAAAATGAAGAAATAAGTACATTTAATAAGTTAAATATAAGACACTTTAATCAGCATCATTACTGACAGTATAGGGAAGGGTAACAGTGAGCATCCAGCAGTTCAGGTAGTCAGAGGAAGACATGATGTCAGACACTCAATGTCAACATAGAAATTGCCGATTTTATTGCAAAAACACCAATAGAGAGACATGGTTAAATACGTTTGGCTAATTTATTTAAGTTTACCGTATCAATGCTTTTGTCACTTTCTTCTCCCCAGTAATGAGGGGAACTGGACTACATCTATAAGCTGGACTCACCTTATTTTTTTCCTACGAGAAACTTCTCACAAAAAGAATGGCGAAAATAACTTCTTCCTGTATTCTTTCACCAGCATATTCTGGCCACCCCTGGATTCAGTCCATGTTGCAGAGAGAACTCAATAATTACTGCTGCCAATTTCAAACTCACCGACAGACTGACACTCTGCCTTCTGATGACAGACATATGTAAGTCAGTAGCGACTCATTATCCCCAGCCTGCCTTAATCAAGCCTCTTCAGTGCTCGCTCCAGGGGCTGTGAGAATGCACTTCCCCCAGAACCAGGGAGATGCTGACTCACTCTTTTCAAAGTTCATATAAATGGCCACACTATAGAACATTAAGATAACCGTGCACTTTCAAATTAATATAAATGCTTGCCGTTTCGCTTGAACATTCGTCTCATATATACTTCAATTGTTTTCCCATGTTATAGTCATGCTTGCACGTTGACCGTCGTGACTAGCCAATCCCTTGAGTGTCAGACATCCTCCTGATTCGGACGGAGTGGCAGAATGGGTTTCACGGTTGCACATGGAAAGGAGGGATGGCGGATTGGGGGCAGACTCACCGAAGCAGGAGCGGTTGTTGGAAGAGAGCTTCATGAGGTGGGGGCAGGCACAGGCCACCATGCGGTCGTAGTTAATGAGGCATATGTGGGAGCAGGGGCCCCTCCCATTGTTGGCCTTGCACGGATTCGGCACTAGAGGAGACGGGAAACAAGCCCCGGCGACGTCACACCAGACACACATCGATTATGAAGCCGTTAGGCCCGAGTTTGGCATGTGAGCCAATCAGTGCTGAGAACTGGCTCCACCGCATCGGGGTGCCCTGCTGATGTGGCCACAGGGAAAAATGTAAAAGTGAAATGCGTGCCGAAGGTCCGGCAAACCTCCTTCCTCCCATGACGCATGAAGCCTTTTGGGTCTTCTGGGAAGGGAACGAAAGAACCGACTTTTCTTATTATTTTTCAAAGGGAAAGAAGAAAAATTCAGCTTTGTAGAGATAAATAGAGCCAATCGGGTCAGGGGAGGAAGTGAGCGCCAGCCACTGAGAGCCACGGGCCCGCAAACCCGACGACGTGGCATCCTCGCCGCGTATACTTACCCAGATACCATGAAGAAGGATGTTGTTACAGTCATGTAAGCAACTCGAATCCCCCGCGGCACATTTTTTGAGGTCAGAGACGACTGTATCTTGGGGGTAATACAAACGTAACCACAGGCAAAAAGCACATTTGAGTAACATGAGCAGCCTGAAATACATATATAAATGCACTTGTGATCTGATTTCTATACACATATCTATATCCTTTCTTTTAATTTGGTGTATTTGCTTTGCATTAGATCAATCATATGACCGCAGTTCTGAGATGTGGTTTTAAATTGCCCTGGTACACCTGAGAGGGGTTGTCAGTTTTGGCAGAGTGAGATCTGCTCCTATCATGCTTCCAGGATCTCGAAATTCACTACCCCCGGCTGCCCTACCGATTTATTTATACCCCCACATTCTGTTCTACCCTGTGGGACTCCCGATCCCCTGAGGACTGGCCAAGAATTAGGAAGGAACCGGCAAGATTTTCAGGAGATCAAACGCATAATCACATACCGCTGTTCCTGTGATATCTGAACTAAATAAAAAAGGTAGCTCGCTAAACTCAAGGTCGAACAGGTCACAGGGAGTCTGTTCAGTGCCAAAAAGATAAACTCTTGGCCTTCTCCTTATGCAAGAGAGTAGAAATAAAAGGGAAATGTACTGTAAGGAGAGGGATCGAGGTTTTACAGCTATAGCTTTTGTTTCTAAGCAGGATCTTCGTTTTGGCCATTTATAAAGCGACACTCTATATAGCCTTAATGCCAGAGCCCATCCAAGACCACAGAACCAGCTTGGGGGAGTTGTACATACACAAACATGTTCGAAAAATGATTGGTTCAAAGGGATAACCAGAATGTAGAGGAGGCAAACTAGAGGAGGTGGGACCAAGTCATCGGATTGGTTGGTCTGACATCTGGCTCAAGATTTGATTAGTTATCTCTCTGAACCAATCATTTTTCATTCTGCCCTCAGAAAGTTTGTGTGAGCTAAACTCTCATGAGCACAGAACCTGCTGCAATTTTCAAAGGAGAATACTTTAAGCTCTAAAGGGAAGCAGGCCCCACGTTACGGTAAAACGCTTCGGCAATGAGCAAAATGGCTGGCAAGAGTGTTTGATGCTGCTCTTTATGTCCTTTTTTATTGCCTTATATGGCAGAGAAACAACTTAGCAGTTATTTGCCCTTAGCAATTTTCTTTTCCTTTTGTGTTCATTTGGGTATATTATGGGAAGATCCCAGTAAATTAATTACCCACTCAGTCGGCCCATAAGGAACATTGGGCTCAGCTGGAGGAATGAAAACAAATCTATGAGTGCGAGAGCATAGCATGACATGACAATGTGGAGCCCTCTCCAAGCGCGAGCCCATGTCAGGCATGCCGATCAAGTAATGCAAACAGAAACAAGGACAGGCTGCAATAAAAATATATTTTTTCACAATAAATCTGTTTACGATAATGACATGCTTACTTCACGATAAGCGTACGATCGCACTCGTGCATCTTAGGGCTTGTTAAGGGCTTTCGGATGACAAAAGCCTGTGTTATTTGCATCTTAGGAAAAAGTGTAGGAGACGAGCAGTTTTTGACAGGCGCACTTGACTCCTGGCAGCGAGAAAAGCTTTTCTTCTCAAATAATGGTACCTTTTACATACCCACAAGAGGCCCGGGTGAGTCATGCAACCTCACCAAAAGTTTATTTTAACTGCAGCGCTACCATCAACAAAAGATAAAGGAACAAACTAGGAAAAGTAAGAGTAATACATAATGGCCAACCCTGATCTAAGGCCCGGGGCACAGCTAGAAGGAAAACAAAAGGACACTGGTATACCATATGCTAAGTGTTGGATTCACACAGAGACAAACACCACTAACGCTCAAAGGGTGAAGATGTATTAAGAAATGCTCACTGCGCACACTGGTACTGAACACATAAAACACGTAAAAAGAGGAATAATAAAAAAAAAACAAATGATGAAGCCCTTACAGAAAGGGAATAACACAGCCAAACCAGGATCAGCCCAAGTAAATGCATACAGAGCAGTGGGCTCCTACATCCTACTTCAAGACCAGTCCCCAAAATTACAAACGATGGAGACAAACACCAATGGAGACAAACAATGGTGACAGAAGAAAAAAAAAAACACCACATGGATCATTACATCAATCAAACAAATCCAGGGAGGCACAGGAAGGTGGGGAAAGGGGAACGGATTCACTGATCCATATACAAGTGCTCCTTTATTGGCCGGAAGCAGAACGCCATTGGTAAGCTCAGTGGGGGAATCTAGTCCCTGGGTTAATTACTATTGGGCGCCAAGTGTCAAGTGCTAATTTTCGTCTACAAAAAACATTCGGTGCCTCAAAAAGCATTATTTAATGACAAAAGTCAAATAATGTCTTACTGCATTTTGTACACAGAAAGAGACTCCAGTTACATTTCATTCATGAAAGCATAGATTTTGTCTTTGTGGAAAGCAAGATTTTGTCATTAAATAATGCTTTTTGTGGCACAGAATGTATTTTGTGGACGAAAATTAGCACTTGACACTTGGTGACCCATAAATTACGCCCAGTTTACGGACATGTACATGAACATACTGCCATAAAGTTGACTGTATTAAAAATTCAGGCTACAAATTCAAATACAATGAATCGTAATAGGGAACGTATGCGCTACTCGTGTGAAAACGTTGCACGGCTTCAGCTATTTGTTGGCTTAAAGTACAGTACCATATATAGTTACTTTATAATAATTATTACTAATAAGGTACTGTGTTATTATTTTTCCAGACCTATAAATTGGACTTAAATATTGACTTAGAGAACAGATTGTTTGTCATTTGTAACCTGGGGGCTGCCTGTAGCGCATTATATTAATATACCATGCAATAACAATAACTGTTAAAACTGATTACTTGCTTTCATTTAAATGCAGAGTATGTAGCATGATGAGGTATAGAGAATGATTTTTATAGGCTACATTTTAAAGTGGATGGCTGTGGAAGCGAGTAACCTCTATGGTAGACTCTGTGGAGCGTGTTTCAAAACGTATAATGGATGGCTTGGAGTGCATTAACCCGCTTATACCATGGTTACCATACATTTGGCCTACATGTTTGTACTTGAAGACATTTTCAAGTTCACAAACTGAAATGCATTTATTAATAGAGCTACTATTTAAGCTCAACCAATATTTCCTGTCGGCGAAACTGTGCCTTGGGGGTCTGCGACTTTTTATTGGCAAGATTTCAAAATACCGATATAGCGTTGCTTTTTAAGTATACAATCAAAATATAGTATAGCATGGTGTAATGTCTGGCCAGTATGACAACCACTATTAAACATTTTGGTTATATAGAACCCAAGCCACAATCTTTAATTAGAAAATAGTCTGTTCATAAGCTAGATCATATGATCATAAGATCATAAGCTAGGTGTTAGGCAAAAATTTTGTGCAGTCATAGAAAATTAATCAACACCCTTCAGATTCACCAATTCCACAGTGCTATGGCATAAGCAATATTAATTGGTAATTCAGAGTGCAGTGACTACAAAATTTGTTTAAACAATCAGTTATGCCTAATTAATGTCCGTAGTAGGTCAGGGAATGGACCCAGAAGTCTCAGAGATGTCTTAATTCTCCTTGACTGGCTGCTGTTGGTACTCTGGACGCTGGTTGCAAGTCTTTTCCCCCAAAAGGCTCTTTCGGCTGCCCTAGACATACTTATTGGATCCTTTAGTGAGGCAGCTTAATTTCCCTGCACTTATCCGGAGCACAGTGGTCTCAAAGCTCTTTAAGGAGGGGGCGGCTGTTAATTAACTGCTATAATATTGGAAGCTCTCCATGCCTCAATCTTCTGGGTATCTGAAGTGATATAAAAGGAATGAGCTCACTAATGCGTGCGAATGGGCAGAAACATGTGAATGAAAGGGGGATACAGGTTGGATATAGCAGGGACATATTAAAAGGAGATTTGTGAAGAACAGAGGCTGAGTCGCTCACAGAGACACGTAGCCTGGGCTTCGCGGAGCCGGACGTGGTCAGTATAATGCTGAACGCCACATCATCATATATCACGCACCCTGCCTGCTGCCAATTCATAAGTATGTAACAAGATACGAGAAAAAGAAAGAAAGACGGAACCTTCTGGCTTTGTTTCAAAGTCATACTGATTAACCTAAACCTCAGGAAACCCAAGCAAATGTTTTGAAAGGCAAAGAAAGAATGATAAATATAAGTAAATAAGCATGATCGATATCGGCGGGCCAATGTAAACTCGATGCAGCGAGCAGCACCATATTTCAATACGCGCTCATTTTTAGTCCTTTTTTTATTGTACCTCGAGACGAACAGCCATATTTCCTGACATTATATTGTATTGTAAAGGCAAGAAATGGCAGCCCTTCAAAATCATTCAAGACGATTAGTCTTACTGTGGACTTTTACCTGCAGTAACTCACTTTTATATAACCTTAAAGGGCTGGTAATAATTTTATAATGTAATACACAACAAGGCAATAAATATTGCATAATTTTGACAACTGGTATCCCCTGGGAATACCTATCTGGATCATGATCAAAGAACAATATAATGTGTTTGTTCATTAAATATTACAAATACAACACAGCAATTAATAACTGGTAAGCTGTACCAATAAAGGCAATTAGAAGCTTGCGTTTGTTACTCTTTAGAAGTAACATAAAAAAATCCAGTCTTATTTTAAATAAACAGAAAAAAGGGCCATTAACTGCAATTAAAAGCTGTCCGCCAGTGTAAATATGTTGCATTTTGCAGCTCTGTAGACACTGATGACTTTTGCTTTGCACTAATTTGTCAAACAAAGCAAATTGCGAATGAACGCACATGTCCAAAGAAAGTCACTCAGCACTTTCACACCAGCGCCCCTGTTCTTTACATTAACTGTTGCCTGCCATTGTATTAGTGAGCAGGAGGCTTACAGGTAGACCTACCTGTATTTGATTTAGCAAAAATCGAGAAGCCATCCAGAAGAATCAAATGAAGAGCTTTAATCACTGGATGGACCCATAGTCACTCTAAAGTCAGCTAAAATGTATCAGCCAATCAAGAGCTTCTCTTATTTTACATTGGTACCAATGGGGCTATCGAATAAGTAGGGACATGCTACTCTTCCTCATAACTGATTGGTGGCTCAAAGCTTGGCAGTCTATGCTCACTGGTAAGCTGTAGCTGTGACCATGTCCACTATAGGCCCCCTGACTGTAAGCTAATTCTTCTTAGCCTGAGCCAGGAAAACGGCCTGATGGGATAAAGATGAAATAATCTGTTGGGCTTGGCCTTCAGGGACAGAAAAGAGAAGCAGACTTTCAATCAGGGACACCTTGGCCACTTTTTTTCAGTTATTCACTGAAGAATCTTGCTAAGTGCTACTAATAGGTTTTAGACAACTCTGAGTATTAGAGAGCCATCACCGGAGTTATTTAAGTCACTGTTTTAAGCAAAGCCAAGGCGCAGGACCATACTTGCATTCACAGGACCATAAATTGCTACATGAAGCACATTCATTTGCTAATTCACACCTTAGTGCTGCTTTGAGTCAGTCCCAGAAAACAACAAATTCAATGATTTCATTTCCCCCAGTCTGACACAACTGTATCATGCATCTGGCAGTCTGGGTGAGAATTTCATGTTTCTTTGCTAACAGGAGATCATGATGTTCCAAGTGCTGTTGTTCTAGGCTCCAGCCAGATAAGGGATGCAGATTCGGCAGTCCAAAGTACATCATACGCTATGTGGGTGGCCAATCCTGACATGGACTCTTCCTGTGGGTAAAAGGATATCTGCAAAAGGCTAACATGATGCACGGGCCAGAACAGATGTTCAGCTCGAGTTGCCTTCTGGCCCTGGAGGAACATTCACTTGTGGAGGATAGAGAGATGAGACTCGAGTGCAGGAAGGAGATTTAGCTGCTGTGAAAAGTCCACTTATTCTGAAAACATCCGTTTTGGCTCAGCATCTGTTTCCATTGTTCCATTCCCTGGTATCCTTAAGGGGCCAATACCTGGTTTGTGCTCATTTAGCTAATAATACATTTTACATTTCTGAGGCCCCGAGCCCTCATTCCTGTTCCCGCGGTAACCTCCGGTCTACGCCGGCACTGGTACTCACCTTGCGGCTGGCGGCTTGGGTGGTAGATCTGCAGGTCGAAGGGCTGGGCACTGGTCTTCTGGATCACTGTCACGTTGCTACCTGTCCACTTGTTGGCCTTAGCCAGCGTGTTGGTCCTCCAATCGGTCCAGTACACGTCGCCCCCGAACAGGGAGACCGCAAAGGGATGTGAGAGGTACTCGTGGCCCCTCAGGATCTCAATGACTCCACTGCCATCATAGAGGGCAGAGTATATGGCATCAGACCTGTTCAAACGATAAACCACAGCCTTCAGGTCTTCCGGTATTTGCATGCTAGGAAGATGAATCCCGAACACAGCTAAAATTACTTGTTGAGTTTTGCCCACTGATCGGCAAGTTAGCTTGCACACTCTGATCATGGTATACAAGGAACAAAATTCAACATCTGGCCCAGTCAAATCAATTCAATAACTGTTCATCAAATTAACTCAATTCATTAAGTGTTCATCAGATGAAATCATGCACTCATACAGATTGTGCTACAATAATGGTAATGACTTTGGGACAGAATGTGTACCATGATTCTGCATTGCCTTTAAAACCATATGTACCATAACAAAGCAAACTTGAATTTATCCCAAGTCCTACTCTAACAATGATGTTCATGTATGATCTCCTCCTGCTATCGAGAGGTAGGTAAATGTTGGCATTTCACCTTACCGTGCATCTGTCCACACGATTCTCTTCTCTAGATGATCCAGTGTGAGTCCATTAGGCCACGCCCCTATCTCCATGTCTTTAAAGACGACATGGCGTCCCTCCCCGCTCATCGAGGCCGCTTCGATACGAGGGAAAGAGGAATCCCAGTCTGTCCAGAACAGGATGCTATAAACAAAAGGTTAGTATGGGTCAATGCAATAGCTTCATGGTTTGCACAGGTTAAGTCATAATGGCTTTTAATTGTATACAGACAAATTTAAATGTACAAAAGAAATCACCATCCTTTGGATTAACCCCCCCCCCATCAGATGTGTCTGCCCTGTGTCCTGCTCTGTGCAGCTGACAAGGCACTGTTCAGTCGACTGGTCAAATCCTCTCTCCTTCAGCAGTTCACTGAACATTTTGAAAACTTCAGAGTTTTTATGAGTTGTTCTTAGGAGCTGACATGCAGTCACCCGCCCAGATTTCATGAAGGCGACATACGGTTCAGTTCTCCTTCTCCGCCGTGCTACTGCTACTGGTTCGCGTGCTCTGCCGCATCCCAGAATGCAAAGCACACCTGGCTATGGGGGCCTTTAGCTCAAACGCATGGAGTATACCTGGAAGTTGGGTCGGATTGAGGTGTGTTGGATTGATCATCCAGAGTTTGTTTGGGACCAGACTGAGACTACCTCCTCTCAAGGGTCTCGGTACTGTTGTTTTGGTCCGCACCTAAGTGTAATTACTGTATTCACACCTACCTAAATGAATCCCACCAAGGGGGAAATCGAACCAGAGTCCACTTTAACTAGACTAAAAAGTGTTGGTGTGAAAACACCCTTGGACTCTAATATAGGATATATTATGGTGTCTTGTTCATTGAATGACCTTTCAAAACACTTTGCAAAATCACTTTCTCTTTTTTTACTCAAGGATAGGTAGAGCAGGTCACCAGAGAGTTTAGCCAATGGCACTTCAATGCGATTTAGCAGCATGATAATGTTATATTCAGTGAATTAACGAAAATAGGCCAATGGGCATGCAACGGCCGGTACAGTTTCCCCATTTAGGGGGCAGAAATTGGTCTCATTTACGATGACGTATCCAGCCTGAAGCCCTCAGATCTGTTAAGGATTTAACGAAGAAATAACCACTCCGACTAACCAAACATGGCCCAAAACTAGCTTGGCATAAGCCCCTATCAGCATAAAAAATGTATCCCGACAGCCTAAATCCCATTTCAGTGTTTACTCAAATGGACGCAGCCTCCAAGAGTTATGATGATGGGAGTCTCGTCTCCTCCGTGAAAATGAATCTCAGAATTCAGCCAGACAACAGAGAACCTCTACAAGACATACCGCCATCCATCAGAGGGAAAAAAAACAACTAAGACATCAAATGACTACAGGTATATAAATATTATTAGCCTGGAGAGCTAACAGTGTACTACATGTACCCTTCATTTTACCCATTTCAATGGAGCACACTCTGGTGGGGGATCCAGGGGACCTAGAGGTAAATTAATAAGCTTTTTTGGCATGCCTCCCCTCCCTCATTCATCCAAACTACTGGCGAGCCGCAGTTATTCTACCTGCTGGCCCACGTCCTGCTGCCCACCACGTTTAAGCAGCAAGCGGGTGTCAGCCTCAGAACAGGCCTCGGCCGGACTGCTCGGTGAGAAAGACCCCCGATAGACATCAATAGCAGCATTCATCTGATCAGACCCCCAGATCAATAAGGTCAGCTTTCCCTTGAAGCAATCACATTAAAGATGCAACGCGCCCCTAAAGAATTTAACCACGGTAAACCCACAGAATTAAATCGTAATTAAATTAATTTTCATAATTGAATGTACTAGCATCAAAAACCTATTCTGGAATTTCTGTCTATATATCAAACTCATCTTTCTCGAACTGTAATAAAATTTGCCATCCTATTTACCAAAACAAAAAGAAGAATCTAGTCCATAGCATGTATGAGTGACATCTTTAAATTGTTTTTAATGTTTGTTCAGAAATGACAGGAAACTGACAGCCAGGGCTTTACAGGAAGGCCTATAAATGGAGCATGTCCAATAATAAAGCATGGACAAAAGCAATAGCCTTCATTTAATTCAAAAGAATATTCCATCCCACTAGCAGAGGCGACCACTGCCAAGAAAGTGGAGTGATAGGTGGGTGCAGTCCCGGCCAGCAGGGGGTGCTGCACACGAACATCGGCGATGGATGCGAGTGGAAAGGTACCCATGTGCAGGGTCCAGGGCAACGGCACGTGGGTGCTCCATGCCGCCAGCGATCAGCGTGGCCCGCATGGCGCCGTCCAGCTTGGCCACCTCAATCTGGTCCAAGTTGCTGTCGATCCAGTAGAGGTTGCCAGCGATCCAGTCGACGGCCAGTCCTTCTGGTGTGGCCAGGCCGTGCTGCACCACCACCTCAATGCCGGTCACGCCTGCGGAGTGCACCGGCAGACTCTTAGGTAAATAAAATCAGCTGGGATCCGAACATCTGCCCTCTACCTCGTAACAGCCTTAAATCACAGCCGTGCGTCCCAGGATGGGGACACTACTCCCAGGGTTACCCGTGTGAATCTCCTCCCTTTTTTCCAGGAAATGTCAAAAACTCAAGGAGAACAAATTGACTAATTGAAGCAAAGCCTCCCCCAGTGTTCTATTAAATATTAAATTAAACATGAAACCAGCTGTTTGCAATTATCCATACTCGCTGCCGGCTTTTTACAGCGACTCGGAGTATTAGCAAAAACACAGACGGTTAGTAGTAGAGGGGAACTACCAGCATGACAGGCCAACCACACCCTCCCAAAATAAAAATTAAACATTAAATATAGATTAATCAAACTCCATGTTTAACTGCGATTCATAGACACTACCAGATGCCTAGAGTATAGTAACAAGCCATTCAGTCCCAGTATTGATTTCCTTTAATTTAATTTTTAAGTGATTAAAATTAATGAACATCACTATCCCTAGTGTACCATGTGGTACACTGATACCAGCATGGATTCACAGAGATTAAAAAGCAGTTAATCTCCAAGAGCAGAGCAGTATTTACGTAACAGCTGTGTACCTCCACTCTCTGAAAGCTTCCCTCTGTAAATTTTATCCTCCACAACATCGGTCCAATAGAGCAAACTCTGATTGAAGTGGAAGTCCAGGGCGATGGTGTTTCTTAAACCGGGAACGAGGAGGCTGTAATCTCGCCTGCGGAGGTCTATCCGTCTGATCTCGTGGCGGATGGAGAAGATGATGAAAGCCTCAAAGGGATCTGCGAAAAGGTACGGGGAGATATTGTAAGAGCAAAGTAAAAAGGGAGTAAATTGCCTTTAAGAAGTATGAGAAGGTAAGGGGAGAGATAGTAAGAGCAAAGTAAAAAGGGGGTAAAATGCCTTTAAGAAGTGTGAGAAGGTAAGGGGAGAGATAGTAGGAGCAAAGTAAAAAGGGGGTAAAATGCCTTTAAGAAGTGAGAGGAGGTAAGGGGAGAGATAGTAAGAGCAAAGTAAAAAGGGGGTAAAATGCCTTTAAGAAGTGTGAGGAGGTAAGGGGAGAGATAGTAGGAGCAAAGTAAAAAGGGGGTAAAATGCCTTTAAGAAGTGTGAGGCATTTTTTTTAATTATTCACACTGCAGGACTGCTATTGCATAGGGTGAAGATTTCTCAATGAACAGAATGCCACAACTTTACTGAGGCATTGCGGGAGATTTATAACAATTATCCATAAAGGAGACCATCCATTATATGCCGTAAAATGATGAGTTTTTGGAAATAATCAGCATAATAATTCTCAGTATGACCACACTCGATTTTTAACATGCAAGGAGTTTGAAATTGTTTCTCAAAGAGGACGGAAGAGAATAACAAAGCCTGTGGCCTTAGGGTGAGAATTTGTGTGCGATATTCAGATAGGTCTCCAAAGCACCACTGAACAAACTCAAATCACACATTCAGTTTAAAGACTCTCTCTGCTTGTAATACCAGTCACTACGAATTGCCCAGCATGCGATGGAATTGGGAAATATAAACTCTTAATGAATGGATGAATGACGTTTATCCTCAGGATAAATACTCTTTTTGGCAAACAACATCAGTTAAGATGTAAACAAGCAGGATTTAAAACACTGCCTCCAGAGCTCAAAAGGTCCAAATCGATAACCTGAAATCGCTCTCCTTTTTTACGGTTGTGATGTAAACCACTTTTATTTCCTTTGAAACACAGAGAATTCGCATTGCATTCTGGGGTGGATGCTAATAGCACCCTCTGTCATCTTTATCAACTACAGACATCTATTTAGCTATACAATGCATACAGAAAATGACAGCTAGAGCAGTCTTGGGTGAAAGAAAAATATTCTACAAAAACTAAAAAAGGAAAAAACAATGCCAAATTTCCATTCCCTCCAGACTGAAGACAAAATGACCTACCTAAAATAAAGACGAGTTTTAATTTACTAACTTTTGGTTAATAAGACATCTGCATTCATTTAGCAGATATTTTTTCCAAAGCGACCTACATTTTTGAGATAGCAGGGTCAGACAGTCGCTGGAACAACTGGGGGTTAAGGGTTTTGCTCAAGGGCCATCACTCTGCCAGCCCTGGGATTTGACCAGCGACCTTCTGACGACACGGCATAGCATCCTAACCCACTGAGCCTCACAGCGCCCTACTAGCACCAATCGATCGGCCAAGGATTTTCAGCATGCTTGGAGACCAGACGATCAGTGTCATGTATTTCTGATACTGGAC
>JAODKL010000036.1:2763591-2773791 GCA_026780765.1 Petrocephalus schoutedeni | reverse complement strand
AGAAAGAACGGAGGCCGGAGTCTAAATGAGAATGACGCGGGAGAGTGGCACACAGAGCATGTTCTCAGGTGGTGCCATTTAACTGCAGGCCGCCTCGTAATCCCAACAACCGCAGCTTGCGTCTTGGTGAAGGCTGTGGTGATGTGACGCAACTGAAATATGATTTTAATCCAACTTTCAGATTCTGGCTCTGCATTTTAAAGCACATGGTAAAATTGGCATAAAATGTCACGACTGAGTAAACTATCTCCAATTTGCCAAGACTGAACAACTTCAAAAGAAAACTAAAAGCAAAATGATGCTCATTATATTAATTTTCTAAATATCTTGAGGGGTAATTCCTATAATCATTTAATATTTTCTGTGAGCAACCACAATGAAAATTAATTGTAATGGAAATTACAAATGCATCAAAAGAAGTCTGGCTATCTAAAGTTGCAATGTTCCTTGGAAGAATCTAGGATTTAGTTTTCAACCAGCTATACAAACTTCCCTTTCTGGCTTCCTTCACAAACGTACTGCAGAATCATAATGATGGGACTAGAACAGAGGTGGGCAATCTTATCCGCAAAGGGCCGGCATGTATGCAGGTTTTTGGGATAACCTTTAGGTCAGCTGTTCAAACCCAGGTGTGAAGACTCGCCTGCCAATCAGTCCTCAGTAACCTAATTAGGGAGTTGCAGCGAAAACCTGCACACACAGCGGCCCTTTCTGGATAAGACTGCCCACACCTAGTCTAGAACCTATTTGCATATCCCACAATATGATGGGTCTAGAACCGATCCATATATCCCGAAATATGATGGGTCTAGAACCTATCCGCACACCCCACAATAAGACGGGTCTAGAACCTATACACATATCCCACAATATGATGGGTCTAGAACCTATCCGCATATCCCACAATATGAGGGGTCTAGAACCTGCCCATATATCCCATAATATGATGGGTCTACAACTTGTCTGCATATCCCACAATATGATGGGGCTAGAACCTATCTGCATATCCCACAAGTAGGATGTGATGCTAGTCCATCACAGGGCGCTTTTTCAACTAGTGTTGAAATATCTTCTACAGAACATAAATACAGCATATATGTCTTGTGATGGAAACAGCGCTGGGGTTATGGTACCCATATATCAGGGTGAATGTCGCAGAAGCCTAACATTTAGAAGAACCATAGAAGTACATATTTGGATTCAGATCCATTCGTGATGCATGCTCCCGGTGTTTTTATCTATTTTTTTTCTTTTTACACCTCACGAGATATAAAATGCACCAGGAAGCCGTGACAAACGCAGCACGACTTTCTCAGGCACGAGCGATAAATCAGCGCAAACGGCGGCGAGCAGGAGGAGGGCCGGCCGGGCTGCCTAAGACTTTCCATGTATTATCACTTTCTGAAGCAGGCCATGAAATATCTCAACTCTGCTGAGGGAAAACAGCTGTGATCAAACACCAAGACTTTTAAAGATATTTAAGTCATAACTCATCAGAAGACACATCCACACTGTCCTGCGTTGTGTATGTCTGTGATTTTATACATTATTTTATAAAACACATTAGTACAATGTGGGTGGCACAGTGGCTCAGAACTGCTGCCTCACACATCCAGGCTCAGGGGTTTGAATCGTGTGTGTGTGTGGAGGGGGGTTATGTATGTATTACATCGTGGGGACCATATTGTGGTAAAAACATGTTATTTAGACACTGCAGGGTTTTTCGGTCCCCACAAAAGGAAAAGGTTTTATAAAAGCAATGCAATCAAAAACTAAACATGACAAAAGTCCTGTATTTGTTTGGTTCCTTATGGTTAAGGTTGGGGCTGAATTGGTGTCAAGGTTGTCATAGTTGGGATTTTTAGAGTTTTTAACATGAATGAACATGAATATGAATACAAATGTGTCTGTGAGCAATTTGTTTAGAGCCTTGCACAAGGGCCCAGTAGTAAAATCAGTCTGTCAAACTGGGGATATGAACTGGTGACCGACGCAGAGTGTCCTAATCCGCAGGGCCCGGTGTGTCTGAATTGCCCATAGAGTATGAATGTCTACAGACACAGAACACTAAGAGAGGTGCCTGTGACCCGGACCTGGGTATGTGATTAGCAGAGGGATGGATTATTACATGCAGCGTGTGCTTCTGGCTAATCTGTGAGCTCCATTTCACAGCGACTCCATAGGAGAGACAAAGCTAAGGCCCCCCTGTATCAGCTTCCACTTGGCATCGCTATCGGAGGTTTACCGGCACAGGTGGCGTTGGACTCGTCCTCGCCGCCCCCGCAATCATTGGTCCCGTCGCATAGCCACCTCTTGGGAATGCAGCGACCGTTCAGGCACCTAAACTGGTCAGGGGGGCAGCTGCGGTTATCTGCATGGGGCGAGAGACGCAATGCTGTGGTCACTGCTTTGCTTTACAGGTACAGGGACATGACACAAAGCCGTACTTACTACGGGTGTAACGGTACACCATATATTGTCGGATGATTACATGGACGGTTCAATACGCACACGTGACCAGCGGTAGTATGATATGCCTGTCACTTTACTATACGTATTTTTACACTAATATAAGATGGTGTTTTCCCATAAATATACATCTAAAAAATCGGGGTAATCTTATTTTCAAGGGTTAGAATTCAAATGTCATTATACATCAGCAGATGGCGTAAATTTTCTGCCTCCCGGCCTAAAGGTTGCCATATACTTCAGATGTAATCGACGAGCTGTCCCATCCACAGTCACCAATTGGCTGGCATAGTCTCACCCACAGTCACCAATTGGCTGGCTGACATAATTAATTATGACATAATAAATATGACATAATAATTAATATGAGTATTGGGGTATTTATGTTAATTGTAAATGTCATAACTGTGTAATGTTTGGCCTGTGTTTCATTAGTGTGTAACCGTGAGTGTCATATAAATCTTTGTCTGCAGTGACAAATTTTTGGTGGGGTGGCCAGATGGGGCACAGTGGCCCAGCAAAACCAAACCGTACTGAATTTCAGGAATTTTGTTATGCTGGTCTAGTATAGAGGCTAGTCGAAAACTATGAGAAAGGTTTAAGGGGTTGCCTGCTTTGGTTTCTTGTGTTACATTTAATGTTCCAGTGATCAGATGTGCATAAACTTGCAGTTACATTGTACAATTAACATTTTGAGTTCCACAATAATCCTCTTTTAATGTGTTATGCATATGTGTTACTCAATGAATTGTTTTGTTACTGGGAACAAGCTTAAGCCAAGTTTAAAAACACCCCACCAGTCTCCAAATATGTTCAATACAGCTTTGTCTTATTTGGTTGCCGCATCTTTATTCTTTATGTACACTAAAATCTGTTACATATAATATCCGCAAAACTGGAAAAATAAAATAAAAAGGCATTACATGTACATTTGTACATCGTGCATATACGATATTACTCCACCACTCGCCATAATACGTTTTGTTTTTTTGCTTCCTTCATGTGGGTCTGCAGCATCAAAAACTTTTTAACAGTTATGTGCTTAACTTTGTATATGTTCTTGTCAAATAAAATATTTTTTCTTTTTAAAGATTAGATTTGGTAGCAGTCACCTTGTTTCTGAGAGTGTAGACATGCTTGTCTTTTTACAGAGAACCTCACCATAAAGAAGTGAGGTTCTAAAATGAAATGAAATGAAATTGAAATAGAATATACAGGGCACGTACAGGCTATCAGAGTTAGCATTTTTAATTTGAATGTTTTTCTCTCTTTTATTTCATATAGTAAAGACATAACCTAGGCCTAGTTAGACATGCTGCCATTTTTCTGAATGGAGAGTTGCTATATGGAAGAATAAACTGTTTAAATACAGGGTGATGTTTTTATTTTCTTCTTTAAATGTAAAGATACCAACACTGAAATTGTACAGTTAGTGTGGTCCAAAAACTGTAACAAATACCGAACTGGGGGAAAACTGTACAGTACCATTGCACCTCTAGTACTTACGGATTGATTTACATTAAAAAAAATGAATGAACCGCATAAGGAATTGCTTTATATAGCTACGTGGCTGGTTTAGCGGAGTTACGCAGACAGCACACATTGATGCCCGTGTTGCAGCTTTTCTATACATATACGGGGACATGCCACAAAACTGTACTTACGGATAGGATTACATTTAGCAATGTAAGTGACTCACATAAGGATTTGCTTTATTTAGCTAGGCGACTGGTTGAGCAGAGTTACGCAATACGTACAGCACACATGGGCATCTTCGTCGCTGCCGTCTAAGCAGTCGTCGTCCCCGTCGCACTTCCACGAGGCCTGAATGCAGCGGTGGTTGCGGCACTGGAACTCGCTGTCGCCGCAGCCCTCCGGCTCCCCTGCCACACCTTGTGGGGAGACCCACACCCATGGACGTTAATGCAGAGCCCCACGTTTCCCACAATGCCCCGGGAGCAAAGAAAAGCGACGTTTCATGTTGGATGACACCGCGGAGAGAGGCTTACTTGAGCAGGTGAAGTTGTTCTTCGCCAGATGCTGGTTGTCGGCACACGCACAGACACGCCCCCCCGGAATGGGCAGGCACAGGGTGCTGCAACCCCCATAATTTATCCGACACGCACTGTCGGCCCCTGTGTGATGCAAAGGCACACAGTGAACCTTTCAGTTTGACCAGGAATGCCTCACTCATCCTGGAAGGAGGTTCCCCAAGTAATAAGAACAGCCAATCAAACCTTCAACCTTCCAGCGTGAATAAAAGCATTTATTTAGGTGACATCTTTATCTAAAACCAATTTCCTGTCCCGTATAACAGACTGTGAAGAATTGTATTACAGATTCAGGCATTCATTTTTGAATTATGGGGAATATTTTGAGGGCGTATTTGACATTTTCCTCCCTGGATTAATAATTTGTCTTACTGTCAGAGGTAAGCACAAACACGGCAATGACAGAGTGATTCCTTCTTCCCACATGGGGCAATTGCCAGTTGAGTATGGAGAAGATTGTGCATTTGAATATTCTGTAAGAATGCAGTGCCTGAACCAATGAGATAAAGACCTTAGTTTAGTAACAGGCAATGTGTAATGCAAAGATGAGGTCCAATTAATCTTTTTGGTGGCAAGTTCAGAGCTATTGCTAACTATACTTTTATGACAAGCCAAGAATTTAGCAGACGTCCAAGATGGCTTTTCCGCTCATAATTTACTTTAAAACAGATGTTCTGGAGTGGAACACTACAAGTGGATATGTTCAATATGTCCAAATTTTCCTGAAACACTACGATTAACTTTTAAGTGATAGTTTGAAAACATTCCCTGATGTTCATTTCAGCTATTATATAAGCAGAATATTTTCTTATTTATATGATTTACTCTGGATCATGTGACTGATAAAGGCGTGCATTTCTGTATAAGCTTGATGCAGACCACAGACAGTACAGAACTGCAGAAGGACAAAGAATCTTCCCCATATTGTAGTGTTTACTTCTGCAAGCGGAATTACCGGCAGCCTATCGGTGGGCAAAAATAACACAGGAAGTGATGTGTGAGTGCTGTTGTTTTGACTCCTGCAGGCATGCGGCACGCAGGAGCCGCGGGATGCAGGCTAATGATGCGTACAGTCGCCGGCTCCGCCGTCACGGCGCCCCATGTGCCGCCAGGGTGTGGAGGCCCCACCGCTGGGCTCTGATAGGTGCTTATGCGCGTCAATGACTGTAATCACCCCCAGCGGTCTCTCCCTTCCCCATCAGGGGGAGCCGGGAAGCATAAACACAGCTCCATAGCCGCTTATGAGATTACAGACAACAACCCTCATTTTCCGCTGTCGCCCTGCCTGCAAGGTCACGACCCCGGGCACCTGACTCCATGCTTTCTGCATTTTTTGCAGGAATTGCCCGCAATGATAAATCAATTACACCCATGCACTATAAGTGCACTATCACAGTATAATTGCACCTCCCTGCATTATTCAACATATATAAATAAAATTCTAATGAGCGGCTACATCATACATGTGAGAATATCTAACATATTCACATAAATAAGTCTCACCAATTAAATGCATGGCACATTCAAAGCGTCTTTATATTATCGCTGATTGTGATCACCATCTCATATTTTGACTATATATAAACCAACAAAGGCCTTTAATTATCACTGAGTGGAAATCACCCTGTGCTGGGATTACAGGAGTAATTCAGGTTTTCAAATTTATTCAAAAGCACTGATAATTAAGTGTGATGGCTCAGATTTCATGTAATAAATACACTTCTAATGCAGATTACCAAAATACTACACCTGTCCATCAACCCCTGGCCTTGTGCATGGACTGTAATTACATGTTTAAATGAATTAATTTACAATAAATTCCCTGTTGATGCATTCACTTATTCATAATAAAAGATGTGGTTTAAATATGAGTGACTGTTTTGTATAAATGATTTCTTGTTAAATTCCAGTAAGGCATTCCTAGACTTTTAAAAGACACTTATTTTCTCCTGGAAATGTGCATCATCTAAAAGCTTTACATCTCTTTGGGTTTTACACTGACAGATGTCAAGTGGAATAATCTGTTCGCAGCCTGAACGAATAAGGTTAAAATTTGCATTTGGCACCTCGGTTGCGGAAAACACACTGTGGACCTGTAAGAAGTGCTAATTGAAGTTCAAAGCAGCAGTCAGCAGCAAACGCAGCTTTTCCATAACTCAGACACCAGTTAGCATTTGGGCTGAAAGAGACAGACTAAGCAGGAAGGTCAGAGAGGAAGGTCAAAGGTCAGATCTGCGCACCACGCTGGCGGCCATTCACCTTGCTGACTCTGAGCGTCGTACACCCGGAGTCTGAAGAGCGGGGGCCTCTCACTTCTCAGGAGCGTGACGTTCCCCGATGAAAGATCCAGCCGGAAAATGTAGGCATTCATGTAATCGGTCCAGAAGACGTGTGTCCGGTAATGGGAAATCCCGAACGGGTGCTTTAATTCCTTTCCGCTGTACACAACCTGAGAAGGAAGGGGAAGATACAAAATGATTGCAGTTCTAAACAGTGACTGTCTTTGCTGTGAAATCGCATGTGTGTGTGTGTCATGTATATATCATGCTTGTCACACAGTTTGCATGCCTCCCCAAAGAGACATAATTTTTGCTGGCCTCCAGTTCCCATGAACCACTTGCCGCCGAAACAGCCCCCCGCATTCACCTTTCGGCCCGTCCCGTTGAGAAAGATCCTCTCGATGTGGTCGAAGTAGGCATCGCACCAGTACATGGTACTGGTTCCGTGGTCCAGGGAGAGTCCGTTTGGCCACAGCATGTTGGATGTGACAAAGACCTCCCGGGACGAGCCGTCCATCCAGGCCCGCTCGATCCTGCCGATGCTGTCATTCACCTCGTCCTCCTTCCAGTCCGTCCAGTACATCAAGCTAGATAAAGGATAAGCAACAATGTATAGGAACAGTCAAAGACTTTTCTAGACCAGAAATGCAGGCAGAAAATGCTAAGTGAGAGCTGCAGGGGGCGCCCTTAACACTAGATAGTCCACGAACCCCCAGGAGGCCCAAACGTACTGAGCACGGTGCCTCCTCATAACAGGTGTGTGACAATATGACAAGACGACAGGATACTGTTTTGATTTGAGTCACAACCTTGGCCCTTGTATGGCAAAGTCTCCATTTTTTTGTTTTCCCCCTTGGCTCATCAAGGAGTGAGCCCTGCGAAAGGTTCCGAGCATGACATCGAAGACGACGGGACAAACCGAGCGCTCTCGTTCTCGTCGAGTCTCACTGACCCCATGAATAATGCAGAGCGCAGGGGATGCTACTGACTGGCAGCGCCTTCTGCTAAAGGCAGGCCGGCTTCTGAGCTCAACAGATGGGATCAAAGTGGTTCGTTATAAGCGCTAATCCGGACGAGACAGGAAGTGACACGCAGAGAGGAACAGATGGGGAAAGAAAGAAACAAACAGAGAAACAAAGAAAGTTTGAAAAACACTACAGTAATTCAGGCCGGGGGATCGCCTTAGCTAATTATCGACAGACCATACATTCTGATGACAAGCTAGCGGCCGCTCGTTCTCCTTCTGAACCGTTTGCTCCAAAAATACATGACAAGCCTGAGTATGGGCTACCCTCTTAGTTCTGGTCTGCAAAGATAAAATTAAACTCCAGCATGTCCGTAAACCCCGCTAACATGCCCCTGTGCGATCGCATGTATCTCTCCGTGGCAGTAATGTAAAACAAGATGCAGCTATTTTCGAGTTCCCATAAATTTCAGATAAGCAAGCCTCCCAGGAGCGGAGGATTTGCAGTAAGGTGGAAATTTTAATACACTGATATGATGTATGATACCGTGACGTGGGATAACAAGTGTGTTTTTAACGCATGTGCCTTTTTATTCACAATGGATTCAAGTAAAAAAAAAAAAAAGGTTTGAATATAAACAAATTTATGCGCACAAAGATATCTAACATGACACACCGCCTACAATTATCATTATTTATCTCTTTTTCGGGTCCATCATTGGCTGCATTGTTCTCCGGAGTACATTGTAATCATTACTTAAAGAAAACACATTATGCAAAAGAAACATTTAATAGTAACAGGTTTGAGAATTGGACTATTGGACTTGTATCTTTGGCCTGAAACAGGAAGTGGTGGGAACAATAGTTATTCCCCTGAATATTTTTGTGAGTTTCCCCCATCACGCTATTAATTTCATCTTCTCTTCTTTCCCGTCGTAAAGCAGGAATACGGCAGCAGTAACGTGGCAATATTACATCTCAAAGCCGTCTTCTCAGGAAAAATACTCCGACATGAGAAGTACTTACTAGCATGCTACATACTAGCATACTACATTCTAGCATACTAGCATACATACTGTATGTATTATTGCATGAAATAATGACAACATAAACATGCTAATGAAAAGGTGATTAATCATCATTGTTGACGCATACACTGCACAACAATGTGTCCTGTGCATCTGACTCAGCAGAGAGCAGCTACATTAGCGCCCGGGGACAGTGCCTTGCTCAGGGTACCTCAGCAGTATTTGGGGGTCGGGGACTCGGACCAGTAACCTTTCAATTACACAGATGCGTCCTTAACCATTTCGCCACCTGGCTGCCCAAAGAAGCAATATAAGCCAAACATCCTTTTGCATAAATAACAGTCTATTTTTTTTAGAAGAAAGTATACATTTTATATATATATATATAGTATACAGTATATAATATATATTTTTTCCCTCATTCAGTTGCTGGAAAAGATGCAGGCCAATAAAAGAATAGTCTGGCAGAGATAATAACTTTGTTTAGAGCAAACTCGGAAAAGCATCTGTGTTTTTTTTAAGGTAACTCCAAGCATCTTCTACCCCAGAGCCGAAACGACAGCGACGAAATAAACGAATGGGAATTACAGGACTCCCGCAGGACGGCGTTCCCATGCTTTCACGCGTCACTTCCCGCCAAGGTGATAATGAGATTGGGCCGGAGCCACAGAGGCCACCTCGACAGCGGCAAAGCTGATCACTCGCGGCCCAAAACCCAGCAATGCCACGGAATGGGAGGCAGGCTGCTGTGTGTGCGTGGGGCACGGGGTGTTTTACACTGTAAGGAAGGATAAACAAGGCAGGAAATCGATGCACTGTAAAAACAGTCTTGGTCTAAATCCTTTTTATTAATCATGTCTGTGACATGCTGCCACACTTTCTCTGTTTGCCAAGAGATGTTTACTTGTGTCCTGCAGCAGTAGTGAACTAACATGCAATATACCTGCAAAAAGATCCCAGGACACACTCCATTCTATTTTGTGCTAACAAATCAAACAACAAAGTAATATGGACTTAAATTCTTAAGATAATATTTTAGCTGTTCTCTTTTTTTAATAAATATTTATATTATCCTGTGGCTTTATTCATACTATCCTAATCATGTGAACTAGGATGTATCTATTTGTCTTGCAGACAACTTACTGTATCTACTGCACGACCAGGAAAGGGCTTGGAGGCTATCTGAGGCAGCACAGAGCACAGGGCAGGGGACACCCTGAAAGGCATACAGGTCCTTCACAAAGCACAGGGCACACCCTGAAAGGCATACAGGTCCATCACAGAGCACAGGGCAGGGGACACCCTGAAAGGCATAGAGGTCCTTCACAAAGCACAGGGCAGGGGACACCCTGAAAGGCATACAGGTCCATCACAGAGCACAGGGCAGGGGACACCCTGAAAGGCATACA
>JAODKL010000036.1:2751465-2763491 GCA_026780765.1 Petrocephalus schoutedeni | reverse complement strand
GCAGGGGACACCCTGAAAGGCATACAGGTCCATCACAGAGCACAGGGCAGGGGACACCCTGAAAGGCATACAGGTCCTTCACAGAGCACAGGGCAGGGGACACCCTGAAAGGCATACAGGTCCATCACAGAGAACAGGGCAGGGGACACCCTGAAAGGCATACAGGTCCATCACAGAGCACAGGGCAGGGGACACCCTGAAAGGCATACAGGTCCATCACAGAGAACAGGGCAGGGGACACCCTGAAAGGCATACAGGTCCATCACAGAGCACAGGATGTCAGTCCATCACAAAGTACTGGGCAGGGGACACCATGGATGAGATGCCAATCCATCACTGGACAGGGGACGAGACCTGGACGAGACACCAGTCCATTGAAGGGAATAGACACGCAGCCTTTTTAGAAACACTTTAGAAAACTGTCAGTCCTTGTAGAAAACCAGAATACCCAGCAGAAAGCCAGATAACTTGGGGAGGGTGTGCAAATTGCACACACAGAGCAGAGGATGGGATTCAAACCCCTGACCCCCGAGGTGGGAGGCAGCGGTGCTGAGGATCCCTGGTACACAGCTGCAAGCTCTATCTTTGCAGTGCTTCTTCTCCGGGCATTTCAGTAATGGTGACCTCCACTGTAGCCCCTTATTTCGCTACTTGTAAGCTATTGTGTGCCTCCATTTGCTGTTCTTCATTGTCCTTTCTACACTCAATAGATTCCCCACCTTGGTATTATTCCAGCTTTTACAATTGGTACAAAAGATTATTTTATTGAGCAAAACAGAGAAAGTCTGCCATAAGATTAGAGCTCAAGTCCAAAGTAGTTTTATTTTTCTCTTCCGTCTAAAGTTCTCTCCTCAAGGGATTTTAAGAAATCATGTTCGTGTTCCATGTCATTTAAAGCGGTCAGATCACGGTTTGTGACACAGACATCCAGACGCGCATATATCGTATATAAGATTTATACAGCCGGCTCGCAAAAGCCTGACAATGACTGAAGCAGCTTATGAGAGACGAATAAAATATGCTTTCAAAAGCCATCAGTGAGAACTGTGACATGTATCTCCAGATGTTCGTTGCACTTTCATCCGAGAAACTGCATGTGCGTGCATTACTGTAAACGCACAAATCCAGTGTTTAGATGCAAGCCTTAGTTACTGAGATTCATCCTTGGGTGAAATACATCATATCTAAAAGATTTAAGGCCTCTGGGATAGAAGACGTCTTTTCTATCCCGTAAGTTGACATCTCTGAGCTACTAGTGGAAGGCTCCCCAAATGAGCTTGATGGGCCGAATGGCCTCCTCTCATTTGTACATTTCTTATGTTCTTCTTATGTTCTAAGAACTCTACAGTGAATGGAAATAATTCAAATTCAGATAAATAGTGCATAAAAGTGATGCATTCAGAGTTACTGTGAGACTGTAACAGAAATCACAGGAAGCAAGACAGAGTACAGGAGCAAAAGCTCAATGTAGACCCACAGCAAACATGCGCGCACACAGACAAACATACAGACATTTGTAATTATATCTTTCCATTCATTTCTATCGGGAAAACTCTAATCCTAACATAACAACCTTACGATGCATTCCGATGACCCCATCGCAACTTGAAAATATCGGAAGTTGTTTTGAAACACCAAAAACACAGAAAAAAGCTCTGTTGTTCCCTGGCGAGAGTGTGACATCTCCCAAGGCGGCAGACGCATACACCCGGCTGCATTCCAACGCGTGGTCCCGCATGCACTGCCATTTTTTACTGCCACGCCAAACTTAAAAAATATTTTTATAATTTTGTTCTATCGCTATGGGCATCATGAGATCGAGAAATCATAAGTTGGACCATCGTAACTTGGGGACAGTTTTTACAAGACTTTTGGCATTTTAGTTTTTTAATTACATTCACAGATCTTTGTGGAGATCTGAAAATAGCCCCCACAAAGTTAGACCTACTTGTCCCCACACTCCTAATAAATAGAAAGTCACACACACGCACGCACACACACACACACACAAGAAGGAAAGATGAATATGTACAGAATATGAAAGGACAGCCTCCAAATGCCACACGCACACATAAATGCACGCACATACACAAACATACATACATCACAAGTATGTGTACGCTGTCACAAACACACTCAGTAGTCAAGGCCAGTGAAACTGAATTTGTAACAGGGACACAAGGGACATGACATGACAGGCCCTTGGTGTACCTATTTACTGGATGGCTGCTCATGCTGGTCCTGCCAGGAACTTTCACTGTTCACTCCGTTCAAATGCATTTTCATTTGCCTTAGTAATGCAACTGTTATTTACCTTTCAGTTACTTAGCAGACGCTTTTATCCAAAGCATCACGCATTTGAGAAAACAGGGTCAACCAGTCCCGAGGGTAATTTGGGGTTAAGGACCTTGCTCACGGGTCCAATGGTGACATCATCCCACCAATTTCGGGAGCTGAACCAGCGACCTTCGGATCAGAGACACGGTGGGCCCTAACCTGCTGAGCCACACAGCGCCGCTGTGACTTCAAAGCATGAGAGAATCTTACATATCTACCAAAAAGGCCATTGAAAAGGAGGTGCCGCAGTGGTAAGCCTTATTCGGAAATGCCATCGGATAATACACAACACTGGCAAGCAGGTGGAGTTAGTTTGGCTAACGGGGTCAACGAAACAATTATACAAGTAAAATAAATATGTGACAGGCTCACCCGCTGAGGGGGTCCACCACAATGGCTCGCGGGTGGGACATGTCTCCTGCCAGGAGGGTTTTCCTAGTCTCGGAGGCGTTCTCCAATCTGGCGACGCTGATTGTCTTTCTGTAGCCGTCATTGGTCCAGTATAAGTTGTTTGCTATCCAATCCACAGAGATCCCTTCGACGTTATCGAGGTCTACAGAGCCGGAATGAATAAAATTCAGAACGTCGCCATTATCCTCCCTGAGACACAAGCACTGCAGGACAATCTGTTAGTGTCTCTCCCTTCCGCCGTTTCTTATAATTTAAGGCTGAGAGCTTTTTTTTTTCTGCAGGAGATTCATCATTTGTACAGAGGAAAAACAAAACACATGCAAATGCAATGGCACACAAATCTGTTTGGGCAGCAGAGGTTGACCCAGTTGAGGAAATTCGCTACATGCCAAGGTTTAATGAAATGCAGCCCAGACTGTACACACCATGCACCTGACAAGATAAAGTGGTCTGATTCACAAACGTCCCACAGCCATTGAGAAAAATTTAATACCCGCAACTTTAAAAAAAAACAGAGACATTTAAGGATACTGTACATTTCATGAGGGTGTCTCTTTCATGGTGGGGGGGGTTTGGAGTTAAAGTGCATTAAGGGCTGGGCACATAGCTCACCGTCTTTGAGGATGGTCTCTCGTCCAGTCCCATCGATTTTCTGTCGGCCGATTAAAAAGCTAGTTGTGTCTGCGAAATAAATGTAGCTCGTTTCGGCGTGGAAGTCGAGGGCCCTGGGACTGACGAGATCCTCGATGGGCACCATGTGCTCGTCGCCCGACTCGCTGGCGCTGATGTCCAGGCCACGGACGACTCCCGGTCGCCCTTTCCCGTAGAACAGAAACAGCTCGTTCTTGGGTCCTGTGGCAGTGAGATTAGGCATAGTAAACAAACCACCGGCGACTAATCTTCCTCGCCCTGTATACTGTCAGCACCTAATTAATCGACATAATTAGCCCCTTTTTTCCAGCAATGAAATTTAAACCCTTTGGAAATCAAAATGTATCTAAGGCGAGCGGACTAAGCTAATTGCATTACCTCAATTAAAACAAGAATTAGTTCCGCTGATTAGGTCTTATCAAATCAATCACGCCTTTGTTCGAAACAAGCCTCCCTTGGGGTGGGGGGAGGTGTTGTAGCCTGCACAAAATGGGCATTTATTATGCTGCGGACATTTAATTTTACAATTCATTAGGAACTGGCGGAGATGTTGTTTGTATTGACTGGAACATTGATTGCTGTGGATGGTAATGGCCTCTCGATGCATCCCCGGGAGAGAAAGGCAGAGAGAGAAACAGAGCGAGAGAGAGAGAGCGAGAGAGAGAGAGAGAGAGAGAGGAGGGAGGGTCATATGAGTTCTGGCTCGGGAGGAAAAGATGCACCTGGAAGGATCCCAAAACAAAGCCACACCCCAGAGGCAGTTTTTGGTTCCAGAAGCAATTTCTGGCCAACAGCACTTAACACTGCAATTTCCACTACAGCTATGCAGTTCTAGAAGTTGAGTCACATGAAATTTCTGGAGTTTTCTTTCTTTCGTTAAGAGCTGGGCAGAAAATGTTCTAGAAGGTTGGTATACTTATCCGACTGTCTCTGCCTCTCCTTCAGCCAGGGAAATTAGCCTGTAATTCCAACCCCCTTAGTAACGCGACCCCCGTCTTATACTGACATGTGCATCTTCTTTATCGATGAAACGAACTAGTCCGCAGATAAAAACTATACCAAGACGATAATGAATTATGTCTGTTGTAGGTCAATAAGATGAAATTCTGAGATGACATAATGTCAGAAGGAGATCTTTACCCCCGCAGCAGAAGGACACGCCAGCCTGTATCTGTGTGAGTCATTTAATATTCCTGCTTGTCAATGAATCATCCCTGTTTCAGTTTTAGTGTATTACATTTCCAGACTGTTGTGCAGGAGGCTAATATTTATGAGAATTGTCGTGACAGCTTGTTCTGAAGATATTTGAATATCGTGTTTCTACACGTCAATAGCTAATATTTCCCAGCCTGGGAAGTTCGTGCCATGCAGATATACGCTTACGCCGCGGCCCCCGGCGCTGGCGGGATGTTTGTAGCTAGACGGCGCTGCTGTAACTCACGGCTGCAGGAGGTGCCGTCGCTCGCCAGAAGGAAGCCGGTGTGGCACCGGCAGGACCGCGCCTTGTAGCTGCCGCTGAGCAGGCAGACGTGGGCGCAGCCCCCCGGCCTCCCGTGGCCGTCGGCCTCGCAGGCATGGCTCCGCACTGCAAAGGTGAGACAGTCAGGGCCGGCCCAACACCGGCGCGTCACACTTCTGGCCGCTCGCCGGGAGAACTTTCGACGACATTTACTGAATGCCGAAAGACGTCTGCATCCCATGCATTATTCCATGCATTACAGATATTGCTGAGCAGCCGCTTTTAGCCAAACCAGGGCGTAAGCGGGTTGGAGGGCCGTGCTCAGGGGCCCAACGTTGATACCGCTGAGACGTGAACCAGTGGCCCTCCGATAGCGGGCACAGCGCCCTAAGCCACAGAGCCCCACACAGCCATCCCCCCGCTCCTTCGCACGCCATCCCACTCTACCTGTCGGCTGGGCCAGTTTGTGGTAAACGCGTATCCATCTTGCATTCTCCATGCTGGTTAACGTCCTCACGTCTGACCCGTTAAATCGGTTAATCCGCAAGATGTCCACTTTGTCTCCCTCGCCGGGGTCAGAGCTCGTGGCGAACAGGTAGTCTTCGAAGACGGTTAATCCGTGCACGTATGACACCTGGAATGGCGAGACGTGAAGGGGACAAGCGGGCCGTTTGCGACACGGCATCCCCAAGAAGCACGAGCAGGACCAAGCGGAGGTGAAACACGAGACTGTGCTTTCCAACAAAGAACCAATAGGGAAGCCATCAGATGCTGCGCGCATTCTTTGGCCAGCACAGGGAACTTTAATTTCACTTTAATTTTCCACGCATGCGACTGCATTCTATTCCGACTTAATCGGCCTTTTACAATGGTTGCAATAGGCGAAGGAGCTGATGTACACGTGATAGAGCTATGAAGAAGCAGAACTGAATGAAAAGGGGAGAAGGGGGTATTAGCCTCGAAAAGGCCAGCATGAGTGAGGAACCGCGCTACGGCTAATGCTGCTAGCGCTCATGTCTATGTCGCTAATATCGCAGAGGTGCTGGAAATCCCAGGTAAAAAGCAGTTCTGCTCGCGAATCTGCCGCAGCTCTCGAGGCGCCCAGAATCCATCCCTGAGGCCATGTGGACAAATGATGCATGTGTGTCACTGGCAGTGGACTTCCCCGAGATGGGCTCTGCCCCAGCCCGAGCATTATGGGTAATTGCAGTGACGATGCATGCGCGTGAGCCTCTGTGAGCCTCTTTCAGGCAGCTTGCAGGACACGTCCCGCAATTATCTGCTCGAAATATACAGAGACTGCTCTTTCAACAATCTAGCAGTAATATAAGAGCAGACAAAGAGAGGTACACAAAAACAAACAATTACTGTGCTTTATGAATAATTACAGCATAAAATCACACTACTCCCTGTGCTGGGGTCAGAGGACCACCTAAGACAAGGCTGGTCTGTTGATATACATGTATTGTATTAGTCATATTAATGTGATCTGACAAAGGTTTTCACTGGGCTCATACATTATTATGTTGGTTGGTTCAGGCAAAGGTACCTACAAGTGGAGTGATATCTTGGTATTTTGTTCACCTTTTCCTAGCAGTTACAACGGCAAATTCACAGAGTGCTGAATCCTGTTGCTTAAAGTCCTGTGAATGATAGTGGCCTGGGAACTATCTTCATTTTCCTCAAAGTATTCTTCAGGAAAAGTATAATGATGTATCAGTTAAGCTGTTTTAACATTATAATGCGTGTCAGATGCACTGAAATGCGAAAGTAGAACACTGCTGTATGTATACCACATTACACTGGGTCATATCGATGGACGGATGGACGGACGGATGAAGGAAGGATGGATAGATAAATAGATGCAGCTCATCACATGGATAAGAGGATCGGCAAACCCGTCGCTGAGTCACATGGCAGGTGGTGGTGGCACATACTCACCGAGCTGCCCCGTATGACGGTGTGCCGATTCCTGCCGTAGTAATCCACCACCTCGATGTAATCCAGGTAGGCATCTGCCCAGTACACCAGCTTTTTCACCAGATCCAGGGCCACAGCGCTGGGCAGCTCCACTTTGTGCTCCACGATACGGGTCCTGTTAGTACCATCCATGTTGCTGCGCTCCACTTTGCCCTGCGAGCCATAGTCGGTGAAGAAGAGCTTCCTGGAAGGTAGAAAATGATGAAGTGCAGATGGGTAGATGTGTCCTTCAGTGTTGGTCTGAAGTACATGTAGTTATAATGTGACACGTTGCTCATTGACAGGCCTACTAGAACACTGAAGGACCATCAATCCATCAATCAATGTTCGCTGACTTTTATTTTGGAGTGATTTGGAAACAGAAATTCCAGTTGAACTGAAATGACTAACAAAAGTTTTAAGACTTTAAGCTTTAAGTTTATACAACACTGGTTTATTTTATTTTGGTTTATCTCCATTTAAACTAAAAGTTTTAAGACATGTGTGAGAAAAAAATTTATTGATTTAATCTATGAAATACGTTGCCTTTGTGTGTGTTTATAAAAAAAAACATAACTTAAATGGTTTATTTCCATTTAGCATGCACTAAATTTCACATAACAGTTTCACGGTCCAGTCCTATTCATTAGAGACATCCGTCTGGTATGAAGCATAACATAAATATTTACTGAAATTGATAAAATCAAAGCATACTCTAAATTATGAGTAATTTCTTGATGCACTTGTTTGTTGGGCTTATAATATATTCTGTTTCATCAGACAAATGTTTATAGTCAAAAGGGACATCAAATGGATACAAATAATCCAACACATTGATATGTGCTGTTTTTGAAGAGGTGAACACAATGATAATGAAGTACCTCATAATTCATAGTCATCACAGTGTTGTTTCAGGCGCCTGGTATAGAATTATTACAATGCAATGGTGTGGATAATAGGAAATACTTGTAATCGGTAAACAAATAAGACATGTAGATGACCTTCTGTAATAAACATTCGGGATTAAAATAAAAATGAAGCGATTTTCTTGGGTGTCACTGATCACGACAGATGTCTTCCTCCTTGACACATCGCTCAGCTGTCAGGCCGATGGTGCAATTTCAAGGTACCTCATATGTTTCAAGTTCACCGTTTATAAATGTTGTGGTTTTATTAATTATTATTAAGAAATTGCTCACATTTAGCTTTCACATTGATTTCACATTGATAGTCCAGCTGAATTTGTATACGATTATTAATGTATATTAAAAGAAAAAAAAACTTTTTAGTGTTTTAGTGTATTAGTGAATGTATATACAGTAATAATATAACGTTGCTATGGAGCTAAACACAGTTATAATCGGTAAAACATCGCTATTGTTCTAATTATACATTAATAATCAAATAACATGTCGGTCATATTACCAAGCTAAATGTAAACGATTCTCGTGATTAATAAAAACTTACTTTAAAAAAAACCTTCACAAACGCATTTTAACTCTTGGTGCAGCAGTACAGGTGAACTTGAAACTTATGGGCTACCTTTAAGAGCATCATTGCGATTGCATCATCATCCTGACAGCTGAGTGACGCATCACAGGGGGAAGGAATTCTGATGGGGGAATACATTATAATTTCATTTAAAAGACAATTAAAATAGTCAGAAAGCTATATCCCATGGCCAAAACCTGAATATTTTGAACACAAATACAGTTAAAATGAGTTTTTCCAATATTATACAGAAGAAGCTTTGACTCATAGAAGAAGCTGTTGCATTTGCCTGTTAAATTAAATAGTCAGTCTTTAAATTGTCTTTATAATCTAAAATACCTCTTTTTTTCATAAAGCCAGACATGTGCAGGCAATCACAAAATCAAAATGAGAATTGCAACATGGCTGGAGGCTTTCGAGCAGAACACAAATACAAGCATTACCATCACGAAAGAACTGAAGTGAACCCTGTTCATGATTGGGTAGTCTACAGCGGTGGCCCCCTCCCTGGCCATGGCCCACTCACCCAGCACCCCCACCCTGCTCCATAAATCCCATGTGCCACACATCATGAAAAGGAACACTCGTTTAACAGAAGACCCACCACGCAGCTGCCTGACATCAAATTAAATCCATGATTAGTTTTCAATAAATACACCAAGGACCTCATTTAAAGAAAATACTCCCTGCCTCTTTTACTCCAGCAAGGAGAAGAAAAAAAAAGGGGGGGGGGGGGCGAGATAGAAATGAGGCCGTGTCAGACTGCAGGCGGCCAGGAACCTGACGCCAGGACATGTGGAGGAATCCCGGCGTTCCTGTGAAGCCAGGTGATAAATGCATGGTGGTAAATACGGACGTGTGACGTTCTGCTTTGACAGGTACGGAGGGAACGACTTCATTCGATGAGGGGCATACTGAACCTCAGTGATGACTCAGATGAAGGATAATCTGTGTGTGGTTTGCATATATATGCTGTATATATTCAGATAATCCATCTCTAGCAGTGTGAACGGCTTGTACTCATAACTGACAGCAAGGTGAAAACAGAGCTTTTAATCCCGACAAGGTGAAGTGTGACACGACCTGTTTCTTGACTTAAAAAAGGAATTTCTCCATCAGCTGCAGCACAGGGCTTCGGCGCTGCATTTCATGCAAATCGCGTCGTAGTCTCGCGTTGAAAGACGGGCACGCACGGCTGCCATCGCCGCTCGCCGCGGCGCTCAGTGTGACGCGTTTATCCTAATTACGGCACGTCTGGAACTATAGTTCTTAACACCTTGTCGTTGTGCAGTGTGTGCCCAGTGTGCGCACATTAAATACCAGGTAGGAAAGAAGTGTGCAGTGACACTTACGGAAGGTTCTCACCGCAAATACGGCAGTGCCACTGGGAAGATTTTCACGTGAATATAATGAAAAAGCTATTCCGCCTCACATTTTAGATTCTCCGACTTCGATTTAAAGGAGGTAAACAATGCGTAGCTAATGTGGACTGGCTTCTGTGAATAATGTCTCCCTTACATGCAATGCCCTGATGCCTGTGTCTCTCCTGTCGCCACCCCAAGCTGTCTCTCTCTCTTCGTCAGCCAGTGCCGGGCGAGGCCCATGTGGCGCCCTAGGCGAGCTTCACCACCAGCGCCCCTCCGCCTGTGTCACTACACAGCAGCATATGCCCAAATGACACGGAGAACCCCGATACCAGCCCAACTGGCGATACGCACGTCCTGGGTGGCCCGCCATCCGCCGCACATCATCAGTCATCAAAGTGGGAATAAAACGGCATTCAGCAGCAGACAGAAGTCGGCATTTAAAGGTGCCATGAGGAAAAATCTGGCTTTATCTTGGCATTGGAGAATAAGGAGAGTTCTGTAAATGGAACTGACATACTGTGAATCTCAGACACTGCTGTTCCCTCTTTCATATATAAATCCTGCATATGTAAGAGAAGGGGATAAAACGGGCTGATTCAAAAATCCTAGACAGTTACATAACGGTCTTAACTGCACCTCCAGACGTAACATATACTGTACCAGGCCGCTTTCAAGCCCAATGGACCTGCACAACCAGCAACATTTACATTCTCTATTGAGGAGTATATGTGTAGATTTTCCAGAAGCGCATCAGGAAAAATAATAATAATAACAATAATAATTGATTTATATATATCAATATATATACAAGTATTATTCTTCTTTTATTATTATTGTTTATTGATTACAAGTGAGAAGATAAGTCCTACTAGGGGATACGTTACTCAAAAGCTCAGAACTGTTCAGTTGCATAGTCCCAAATATGTAACTTGCTAACGTTGCTATTTACTATTCAGTTCAGTTTGTTTTTATATAGCGCCCTTCACAACAGAGTTGTCCCAGGGCGCTTTACATGGGTGTGTTGGTTTACTATGCTTTCGGGAAACACAGTCCAGGTTAGCTGGGTGAAATTATACAACATCACAAAGTCTGTGTCACAGAAACTGACATGAGGCTCATACACTGCCTGCAAGAGAAATAAATATATAATTGATGCCGAAGTTAAAAAAAAAATAAAGAAACTGAAAGCAGAAGTCCAAATTCATCACAAACAGCACATTTATGAGCCACTCAGCTTGCTGTTTGGAGTTCTTGATAAAAATTGCATGACGAAGCGGCAGAATAAATACAATGTTCTTGTTGCAATGCTAAAAGCAAAATTACGGCTGAAATGGGAGTATTGCAGCTACGTGCAGCATAGTACAACAATTGTATGTACTACAATGTACTTTTACACGACGGGCAGGTTTGTTTACACCAGCATCACCACAAACATGTGACACTATGACATCAGTGGGCCGTATTTCTGCATTATAAACTTTGTCGTATATGCCGTCCATGATTGACCGAAACACCATTATGCAGTGCATGACTATAGTGATTTCGGCTCCATGCGAGCCATCTCAGTGCGTCACCGTAAACCAGCCAATCAGAACAGAGCTTATTAACATATCAATGAGCCACCAAAAACAAAGAAAAACAAAAAACAGTTAGTTTCATTCTAGGTTCAAATAATGGGGTTGTAAATGGCACTATAAAACTGCTTCTGGGCATTTTTAGACCAAATCAAGTTCACATATCTTCTACGAAGACACCGGAGAACAATTTAAAATACTGAAAGAAAAAAAAAAGCATTTTATGCCACCTTTAACAAGCCTCTGTGGAGCTAGGCTTCATTTCTACAGGTTCTCTAACCTGTTGCATGACAACAGGGATCGAATATGTTTCAGCCGCAATAAATCAAATAAGGGAAACAGATGAGTTTGACTTTAGAGCTTTGTCAACATGCTCCTAGACATCAGTCAGTTTGGTCAGAAGATGAACTTCCATTATGATTATAAAAAGGACATAATTTCTGATAGGAAAACTGTAGTCTTCTTGTTTTTGCCCTTCTGCCAGGAAGGATGTCATGGCGGTTTGTCCAAGCTGTGAGATGGTAACTGCTAAATAGTCACATAGGCTACTGATAATGAAGGAAAACACAGCACACTGGATGAAGCAGTGCTTTGGCGTGAAATGCAAAGGCTCCGTTAAGCTGCTAGAATGCCATTGACATTCCCACCTCACAACAATCACAGTGTGTACACACAGTTAAAATATCACTGCATAAAAGCACTGTGGGGCGGCACGGTGGCGCAGTGGGTAGCACTTCCGCCTCACACCTCTGGGACCAGGGTTCGAATCCGGCCCAG
>JAODKL010000036.1:2683612-2694072 GCA_026780765.1 Petrocephalus schoutedeni | reverse complement strand
TCAAGTGATGGCAGCATGATTCAAGATATTATTTATCCATCCATCAATCCATCTGTCCATCCATCCATCCATCCATCTATCCATCTGTCCATCCACTCCCAAATCCTGGTCAGAGTTACAGTGGGTCTCTAATTTATAACTTATAACTTATTAACTCTAATTTATAACTTTATAACTTATTTACCTTATTTACTTATTTATATACTATACACTATCTCCATTATAGTGCAGAACAGGTAGCAATTTTGCATGGATTTTACAAAATAAAACAAAAAAAAAATCCTATCAGCTCTTTACTCATTATAATTGTCATGTAAGATCGCTGATTAACATTCCTCATCGCGTAGTCAACGTGCCTTGATTATGACTCGTTAAGCTGAATGTATTCTAACACAGCAGTTATGTTAATTACTGTTTCCATTCAGGATAGGAAGGATAAACATTTATAATGAATGTCTATGCAGCAAGGCTGGAAGCCACAGGGAGGCCGAGCGAATGGGAAGCGCGATCCATGGACATCATTACGCGGCATCATGGCAGACGCACGCCGGGCACGATGGACCATGACGATCACCCTGCTCTTCACACTCCCGCCACATAAAGTGCCTCCAGTATAACCGTGATATTCTGCCGCTCGGCATTAAACCAGTTTATTGGGTAATTACACGGCACATATTCATGCATGGCCATGATGACGGGTAATGGCGCCCATATTTTATTCTCGGAAAATAAACAAATAAAGCTTTTGCTGAAGAACGGCCCAAAATGTATGACCGACACAGTTTTAAACCAGAAAATCAGTCCAAAAAAAAAGAAGGCAAATCAGTCAAGAAGACAAGAAACGAAAATATATTTACTTGATGCGTACCACAACCAACCAGGGAAAAGACAAATCAAATAATTATCAGTCCTACAAATAGCCATACAATTCATTTCTACCAGATAATGTTCTTCATCCATCAATCTATCTATCCATCCATCTATCCATCCATACATCCTGCCCAGGGATGCAGGGTGGCCTGGATCCAATCCCACGGAGCATAGGGTATAAGGCTGTGGTACACCCTGTAGACACATGCACGCACTCACGCACATGAGCAGTCTCCAGGGATTTTACAGCTATGATTTAACCTAAATGCATGTATTTCAACTTCAGGAGGAATGTGGCGTACCTGGAGAAAACCCACATGACGCGGGAGGGCAGTGAAAATTCGGTTAAAATGAACGGCCTGGCTGTCAGATCGATATCAATCACCAGAACCCGCGGCCTCTGCGTCAGGGGGAGCGGCAGGTGAGCTGTGCCACTGCATCAGACTCGTCACACGCATTTTACTGAGCGCCTTCTGAATGTACTTACATCTGTCCAGAGTTTCGTCAGAACCGTCCGGACAGTCGGGCTCTCCGTCACAGAGCCAGCTCTCAGACACACAGGCGAGCTCGTCGCGGCACAGGAAGTCCCCCGCGTGGCAGACAAGCGGCCCTGGAAATGGAAGGGGCGGGGGGGCAGGGGCCGGGGGGGGGGACGGAGAAGGGCCATGGGGTGAGCGATGAGATGACTGGAGTACCGTGGGCCGGCACAACAGTGGTATTAGAGGAACAGGGGGAGAAGAGGAGTGCAGATGTGTGGCTCAGGAGGCTTCTGGGACCCATATGAGCAGCATGTTAATGCGTGACTGTATAATGCATGGAGGATGTACGGGCAGTGACTGGTGATGGTCCCAGCATGCACTGCGACACATGCTCCCTGGTGACTCCGAAGCCAGGTGAGACTCGTATGCACTGCAGAGAAAGCTTTATACCCTGCAACAGAGCGTTTTCTGAAAATACCAGCTGTCCTCAGCTTTTTAATTGGTTTATAAGAGCCAGAGCAAAACTTAACTACAAGATCCAATGAAAATACAGCAAACACAGCACAGTATGTCTGAAATACCGAATACCTAATGGCACTGTTACAAAATCATAGGTGTATGAGTCCATTGCATTAAGTACTGGCTGGGTACTACTCATGTTGTCTACGGAACATCCCTGAAGGAACACGATCATATTACAGAGTATTATGCAAGGACTATAGCTTGTTAAAAGTTAAATGGTATATGTAGGAAACCAAGAGACCATACCTAAGAAGATGCTACATCTTTGTGTTTATGACTTGTGGTGACAGTGCATTATACAATAAAATAAGGGACATCAAAAGTCTTTACAAAGGCCATAGTTTTCTCTTTAGGCACCTGAGGTGCCCTCTACCCATTTCTGGCAGGGTCTGTCTGCCAGGGTCTATCTGCCAGCTCTATGTTTACCCTTGATTCAAGGAGACCAGGTCGAGGAGAACCTTTAAAGAACTTCGCCATCGCAATCTTCTTTAATGACAAAACTGCCAGCGGCTGCTGCCAGAGGAGGATCTCGTCCGTTAAGGATGCGCCGCAAAAGCTTTCTTGAAGTCTTGACACCATTTTGCACCTCTTCTTACCATGCCTGCAGAGAGCTTAACATGCTAGCATCAGATATTTTATTTTTCTTGAGCTCCTACAAGTCTTGCTCCATGTCTTTCTGCACCGTGTGCACCGTGTCTGCGTGAAGCGCTTTGGATAATTCAAGGAACTACTTCCGTCTCACCTTGGTGCCCTCGAGCTAATTCACAGCTGAGAGATTGTTCCAGGTGGGGCCAAAGGAAACATATTCCCTTTCTTTGTGCTGAAAATTTCTCACATGCTTTTATTTTTTTTTTTTGCCCATGTAGAATTCAAGCTCTTGTTCGATGTAAAAGCGAAACGAACACGCCGGCAGTTTTACAACCTCAATCAGGTTCGACTCGCTTAGAGTCCAGCCACTTGGCAGATTTTCCAGCGAGTTAAAATCGTGCCTTTGATTTCCTTTGAAGGCGACAGATCATATAAAATGTCCATTTATAACAGGCCAGATCCGCAAAGCAGAGCTGTACCTCTGATCCGCAATGCCAGACTCTACTGCTAGGCGAGGATAAATAGATACAAAGTGCCATTAAGCCTGTTTACAAACAGTCACCTGGAACATATCAATGTGGAAGGTTTTTTTGGTAAAACTTCTACATTAAATATTATACTATAAGACCCAGGTAAAATTCAGAGATGCAGCTTGGAATCTTCTGCTACCCACCAAAATGCTGCTAGATCTCGTGCCAAACTTGAGTCTTTTCTTGCATACTCTTGTTCCACGTGCTATATTCATACTAAATAAAGGCCTCCAGGGACCAGGCCAGCAGCGGTAACAGCCTTAAACACACCTGCCATCTCTTTAATGTAAACAGCTTCCAAACTTTTTTGGGATCCTCGAAATTCATCATAAAACACAGATAAACAATGTTTCTCACAGAGCCCCAACCTGCATGATTAAGCCTGGTGCCCAGTTGTAAAAACATGCCCCCCTGAAAGCAAACTGAGGGTTGCACAAAGCGGGGGCAGGCGCGCGTAATCCTGGCGTCGCTGCAGGGAAATGTGTCCAGCAGCTGCTGTTTGGCCACCATCTACCAGAATCCCGGAGACCCCCAAGACCCCAGTTCCATGCATAGCCGGAAATTCACTTCATACTTAGTGCCGTGACTCTCTGCCATCTAATGGTCCTGCATCAGCGGCATGCTACCTGATGGAAACAGTATCAAAGGGGAAATGTGCCGTTTTATATAAAAAATATTACAGTGAGGCCATGAGGCCAATTAGACTATAGTGATGCAAACACACAAATAAGACTTTTTGTCTCCAGTGGCTACGTTTACTTCAGCCTTGCTCAAACTATGAAAACACATATCGGCATCCTGCAAACATTTCCAGTAAACAGATGTTGACTCTCTCAGTACTCACTGAAGTGGATTAAAAAGTAGTAAAAACCTGTCTATAGCTAACAGAAGCATTTTCCCATACTCTGGGCATTTATCTTCAGAATTGCACTCTGTGATGAGACCATATCTCTGTATTTATGAAAATCCCATTTCTTTGGTGTCAAAGTAGTTAAAGTAGTTAAAAAAAAACTTTGTAACAGGATTTGTTCCTTCAGTGGAGTATCTGCTTGAAAGTTAAAGGAGGTGTGCTGCGATGTAGACAGGCAGACAATGGTGTTGCAGGCCTGACAGCCAGTCTCATCGCAGTGGCAGCTTGAGCTTCTTTGAGTTTCTTTTTCACGGCCGGGATCATCACCATGCAAGACGAAGGACTGTTTATTGTCCGGCGGCTGGGTCCTCAATTAACTCGGCCTCGTTTTTGCAAAAGGGGAGCCGGCGCCTGTCCGATTAATCTGCTCGGATTCAATTCAGCACCAGCAACTCGCAGTCAAGGAACAACAATGGAATATGTGATGACCCCCCCCCCCCCCATCCCGTCCGGCAGGCACAATAGGGGAATGCACACGCATTGTCACGTGTTCTCCCGTCACTGGGGGAAGAACAAAAACGGCCCGCCGACATTGTCTGGCGTAATTAGAGACAGGGCGTTTTGTTGGAAGCATGCTTTTGTTTCAGAATGGCACTGGTTACAACGAACGGGGACGAATAAAGTAAAGGAAAATGTGAGCGGTTTGGCGACCGCCGTGGATTTTGTGAATAGGAAGATTGAAAGTGAGTCGTAACAATGCAAAATACAAACTAATAGAGGTAAAGCCCACCCCCCGGGCTAGAAGACGTGTGAGGTGTGCGTGATCACCCCGGCAAAGCGGCTGATCTCCCCCGGGCTGGGAGACGTGTGAGGTGTACGGGATCACCCCGGCAAAGCGGCTGATCTCCATTTAAAGAGGAAAAGGAGGGACAGTGCCATCTGAAGGGCGGTTTGCTCAGGCGCCGCCGAGCGGGTCAGGGGTCGGCTCCGCGGCCTCCAGAGCAGCCGCGCCGGCGCATTGATGTCTCCCCGCTTTCATGTCGGCCAGCTTGAAAGCCAACGGCCACATGAAAGTCGCCGCGGCCCTTAATTCGAATTTAACTCTTCTCCCCAACTCCCGACTGGTTTCGTTTTCTTACGGACGGCGTTTGATGTTTTTCCTGGGGCAATGACAGAATCCCTCTGGGTATTAACCCCAGATGATGGGACGTAAGTGAAGGGCAACAAAACCAAATAAATGAATTATTAATCGGCGGGAAACGACATATAGGACACGTGGAGTGTGGGGCTGCGAGAGCATGGGGAGCGGGGCCCAGCGGGCTGGCTACACTGAGACTAAACCGGGTCTTAGATGGGGTTAAGGCACCTTCAGACCAATACAAAACGGGCACAGGGGACAGCGGGGAGGGGCTCATGTTTTACAAAGACTATGTTAACAAAACAGAGAAAATCCAAAAGGGATTCTGGGAAAAAAAAGATCTAATGCACTGAAAAGGAGAGAAAGCTCCATTTGTCAATATCTGTTACAAACAGTCATGTCTGACTTTCAGAAGGATGGAGAGACTCCATTAGCAGACAGACTCAAATGGTCAGAGATGTGCGGAGAGGCTTCAGCGGGCATCCACACCCCCAGCAAACTTGGGGGTGACAGGACATTGCCTCATAAAAGCAGGAGCCTTTGTAATTCCTGAGCTTTAAATTCATAATCTAATCTCGCAGAGAAAGCAGACAGAAGAGCCGGCTTATAAAACCCATGCAGGCAGAGTTCAAAGCACCGCTCCTCTTGGCTTGGACCCCTGTTTTCTTTTTTTTTTTTTTTTTTAGGGATAAAACTTGGCTGAAAACTACTTTGGTTCCCCAGCAAAGCGCATCTTTCATGATGCACATAAACAAACTTCTCAGAGGAAGGAAGGATGTTCCTACATCCGGGAGATCAAAAGCATATAAAAAGATACACATAAAATTTCACCAGAGCACCATAAATCCAAGTAATACTCCCTATTATACTTAGCAGCATAATCAGAAGACAAGAAGCAGATTAAATTTTGCTGGCAAGCTTAAATGATGATTTTCATTATATTTATTTAGCAAATACTTCTATCCAAAGTGCCATATGGGGTCAGACAGTCCCTGGAGCAATTGGGCATTAGGGGCTTTGCTCAGCGGCCCGGTGGTGACATCACTCCTACAACCATGGGATTTGAACCGACGACCTTCCGATCAGAGCCACGCATCACCTCCATAATCGGACTCGACGATGGATGGATGGACTCCAGAGTGCACCCGCGGCAGTGTTTACACGGAAGGCGATCTGCTGCAGTCACTGATCACTGACTCTGAGAACATGTCCTGCTGATATTGGGCAAAGAATGATCTTCACCGATGTTCCACTTGCTGTCTGAGAGTGAGGAGACCTGTCAGACCAGCCCCCAAGTTACAGGGCATGAAAGTGCTCAGCCCCAGACCCCTGTGCAAGTCAGTGCAGCTTTGCAAGTCAGTGCAATGGCCTGCTGGTCAAGCGCGTCGCTATGGCTCTTTGCGCGATGCTTAAACACATTTATGAGGCAGACCGCTGTGTGCAGTCTCATTACCCCTCCAAGTGCTCTCCATCGTTCGGCGTGTCCTGGATCTCTGCCACACATCGCCGTAGCAAGCGTCACGTGTGCATATCTGTATGGCCGGGCCGTAGTACGCAGAGACTCCAAGCTGTCTTCTCTGCGTCTATGTAACGTACTCTGAGATTGTACATTATTAGCTTGGCTTAAAATAAACACACGGCAGCATGGCACAGAGCCCCGGCTTGGTCCTGCGAAGCCGCTCACCTCCGTGCCGCTGCCAAACAGCCTTTGGAGACGGCACCTTATTCTGCATGACAGAAGCTGTTTCGCGGCTCAGCATCATGTGATCTGACACCCATCGTCCCCAGAAATGACAGCATTACCCTAATTTCCCTGATGTCAACAAAAAAGAATGCAAGGGGAGCACTCACAAGATCCAGAAGTCTGACGGACAAGTGCCCCTTAGCTGCATCAGCCACTGCTGCAAGTGATTATATACATTATACATTATACTACATTTATTAATTAAAGAAGCCTGAATGAGGTTCTCGCTGGGCTCCTGATGCCTGTGTTTGTGTTTCCTCCCTGGGTCAGATGTTCACTTCCTTTGGCTATTCTGTGTCCTGCTTATAGCCTGAAAGCACATGGCTCCAGTGGATTGCTGTGTAGATCGCCCATAACCAGTGTGTGCTCCGCAATGGACTGGCATCCAGGGCGTTCCACTTCCAGGCAAAGACTCGAGGGTCACTGTGATCCTGCTCAGGACAAGTGCTTACAGAAGATGGATGGATAAACCTCGATAACACAAGCTTTGCCTCTGCAAAATTACCTTAATTACCGTAGCAGATGAGGATGTGCGATGATTGTTAATTAATTTTTTTTCACATAAGACTTTGTTCTGGGTCATTTGGCTGAAATATACTCAACACATTTTTTTCCATAGCACCTCATCCATGATTAGCTAATGCAAAAAAATAAAAAATTACCACTTAATTTAAACAATTAAGTACAGGGAAGCAAAGAGAGCTACACATTTACCCCCAGCTTTCAGCATACGTGGCATAGTCTTGTTGTGAAACTGACAGTGTTACAATTATCCATAGGATCGATTCACTATTGTACTAATGACCTTGTATTACAAATACAGACTAGTTATGGTATGCCAAGCTATTTATAATTCCCATAAAGTACCCCATGCAGTAAGATCTGAGTCCATGCCAGTGTCCAAGTGTGCATGACAGCCCCAAACATGCAGGACTCAGCAACCCGACTTAACAGACCAGAAAGGGGGAAATAATCCTTCACACCGGTGGCCTTCAGGTCTGGGTAAGGTCACTCCTTTGCAAAGGCTAGTGCTGTAGCATTATTAGCATTAGCACTGGGGCTGCTAGCATTAACGCCAACAATTGCTGCTAAAGGAGCCTTAGTGCTGAGTACAAATGACCCCCTAAAGCTTGGCCCTATCAGGCAGTATGGCTTCTGTTGGTATGTTGATATACCAATGGTTCCTAAAGTTTCTATTCACAAGTGACCTTTCTCAGGAGATCTCTTGAACTCCGGTAGACAGTACGGGAGATCACAACTGGGAGATCATTTAACTTCCTGTGGCCTGTATGGGAATTCACAGATCGGAGATCACTTGAATGCCTGTAGATTGTAAGAGAGGTGTAAGATGTGAGATTACTTGAATTCCTATAGACTGTATGGAAGATCACAGATGGAAGATATCTTGAAAGCCTGTAGACAGTACGGGAGGTAACAGATGGGAGATCACATGAACTCCTGTAGACTGTATAGGAGATCACAAATGGAATGATCCCTAGATCTCCCGTAGACTGTATGGGAGATCACATACGGGAGATGACATGAACTCATGTAGACTGTTTGGTAGATTACAGATTGGAGATCACATGAACTTCTGTAGACTGTATGGGCAGAGGTGTCAATTTCAGGGTCAGAAAGTAAAAATCCAAACCAGGATTTTGTTTCAACCAACTAGTTGAGCACTCTATGACTGTGACTCTTTATGCGCAACTGGTTGGTTGAAACGAAATCCTGGTTTGGATTTTTACTCTCTGGATCTGGAATTGATGCCTCTGTGTACGGGAGATCGCAGAGAGATCACATGAACTACTGTAGACTGTACCGGAGATCACAGCTTGGAGATTACATGAACTCCTGTAGACTGTATGGGAGATCACATGAACTCCAGTAAACTGTATGGGAGACTGTATGAAAGATTACTTTTTTTGTACGTTTTGCCCTTCAGCACAAGGCACTGAGAACAGAGCAGGCAATAGTCGGGGATACCGTGAATCCGTACGACAACTGGGACACTGTAACCAGCAACGAACGCTAAAGGCATGCACCAAAAATCCTATTTCCCTTCATAAATGTAATACTGCTAAGACATGTGCGTACCAACAGGGGGAGCTTTCACTGCTGAGGCCCAAGTCATCTTATAGTATGACTTGGGTATAGTATAGCAGTGAAAAGAATCACTAGCCCTATGTCCATGATCCCCTTCCTGGTCTCAGAGACTGAGTAGCAAAAATAACAGGCATTATAACCAACGATGTATCTGTGCTTTCTGAGGGACAATGGCTTGGCAGCCAATCAGCGCTCACCGTTACGGGAAGGGCATTCGTGTATCGCCGAACATCCATGGGTCACATCGATCTCAGCTCCCAAATCCTTACGATATCCCCCTCTCTCTGACTCTTTTTGGGCCACTCTCCTTGAATTAGTTCTGAATCCCCTGGCGGAGAGGCACTGCAGGGACCGGGTCGGATCGTCCGCAGGCTGGCCCACCGTAATGATGTCCCTCAGGACCGCCGCTCTTCTTCACTCATGACACATCGTCTTATGGGTATATTGGGGTCTGCTGTAAATGCCTTTGACAAATCTGGGCTGAGCACACCGGCGGTACAGTGCCTCACGCTCATGGCTACACAGAGATACTCACGCCTCTCGGTTCATTTGCACGCGGTTCATTTGCACATGCATGCAAAGACTGCAGTTTAAACAGTACAGACTTGCTCTCTGCCACCTTTTACCTTTACTGATGGATACTGTCCAGAAAATGCTTATTTTGGTTTTAATTTTTGGACCGAGTATTACGTTGAGATTTTATATAAGAGCAAACCCTCCATCAGGAAATGGAAAGACCTCGGCGAGTAGCTGGGAACCATGGCACCTGTCAGCAAGACGGGCAGTTTTCAGGGTTAACGTCGACGTGCCTTTCTGCCTTTATGCTCATTATGACATTCCCCGGGGGAACCGGAGAGACAAGTCGTCTGACAAAGCAGGAAACAGGAGTCCTTACGCCCGCAACTGTAATAAACAGACATTTTTCCGGGCAAGTCATGGCTCTGCAGGAAGACAGCTAGATTCCTGTTCCCTCTTATCACCAGGGAGGATTCGGAAATGGGTATGAACGGAGAGCATCTTTCAGCCTTCAGACATCCCCCATGCACGAGGACCCCGTAGACATTCATGCTGTCCTGTTGATCAAAAGGGAATATCTCAAAGTACACCAAAAAATAATGAACAAACACACTGTAATACAAATAAAGAATATATTTGTACTGGCACTACAAGCACAGGTTGAGAGGAGAACAGAAGCGAAGCTGAGAACATGCTGACAGTGTCAGATTCTCCCCTGAACTAGTGATTCCATCTATGTGTACTTTTATTCCCATTATAAAGTGGAAACTATTGTTCTCCACAAGACTTTCCTTCTAATTCACACACTGAGAAACCCAGAAACTGTTCTCTGAGAAAGTGTTCCTTCAGCGAGTGTTGAAATGATACATTCATCCATCCATCCTTCCATCCATCTTGTACCCACAAGTCCATATTGGAGGCATGGGGTGGAGCTTATCCCAGACAGCACAGGGTATAGGGCAGGGACACCCTAGACAGGATATCAATTGTTCTCAGGGCACAGGTCAGGGGACACCCTGTATGGGAATGCCACTCTATCACAGGGCACAGGTCAGGGGACACCCTGTATGGGAATGCCACTCTATCACAGGGCACAGGTCAGGGGACACCCTGTATG
>JAODKL010000036.1:2640060-2652873 GCA_026780765.1 Petrocephalus schoutedeni | reverse complement strand
GGGGGGGGGGGGGGGGGGGGGGGGGGGGGGGGGGGGGGGGGGGGGTTGATCCGAACCTCAGAGACCCAGATCTGAGCATCTCCTCTTTGTCAGTACTCTCACTGATCACATTTTTCCATATCAAGACATACGGGTAAGAAAGCGTGTGAGGCTCTGCCGTTGTGGCTCTGCTACTTCAGTGCTGCCGCAGAGACGAAGCGCTCCATTTTAGCCTGACCTTTCACCAGGGGGAGAATTATGTATCCCGGGGCATGACGACAAATTACATCGCAAACACCTGTATTACCTGCGACCTCGGGGTAACGCCAAATCCGCACGCATGTCACACATACCTGCCTATAAACACAGGAGATAAGTAATCACTGCCAGCAACAGCGGCACCTTCTCCTGCTCCACCAAATACCCCGGGGGGCACCTGCTACCTCATCGCATGGAAGCACCTCAACCACAGGCAGAAGGGGGACAGAGAGAGAGGGGGAGAGAGGCAGGGAGAGAGGGAGAGAGATAGATAGGGAGAGAGAAAGAGAGAGGGAGAGAGGGAGAGAGAGAGAGGGAGAGGGAGAGAGATAGATAGGGAGAGAGAGAGGGAGAGAGATAGGGAGAGAGAGAGAGAGGGAGAGAGAGAGAGGGAGAGAGAGAGGGAGAGAGAGAGAGAGGGAGAGAGAGAGAGGGAGAGAGAGATAGGGAGAGGGAGAGAGAGAGAGAGAGGGAGAGAGAGATAGGGAGAGGGTGATTGCAGGCTGAATGGAGGCGTGGACTCAGCTCGCCACCCCCCCCCCCGACTTCAGATGGCAGTGCCTGTGAAGTGGCCGCACCTCCACCTCCCTGCGAGTCCGAGCCCAAGGACGCCGGCGGGACACGACTGTAAGCGCGAGACAGAGGAGACGGCCTCGCCGGCAGGTGCTGCACCTGCTCCAGCTCGCAGGACTGCAGTGTCTGTCGCTGTAGATGACAGCGATCAGTGGCTAAGTGTAACTAAGCAGCCACACCGAGGATGGAGCTCATGCCGCAGAAGGGGAGGGGACTTTGGCCATAAAGTCAACGAAGGCTGCGGCCATCCTGGCCATCGGGACGCTCGCGACGGCACTTTGGCAGCACCTCTCCCGTGTCTCCCCACTCGTCCTGTAGGGGGCGCCATGGCCGGGTAACCCGCAATACTGGAGCCAGAGGTCGGGGCACTTCCTCGCCTCGCGGCGGTGACTGAAGTGACCGGCCGACCATCTGCCATCAGCAGCTCCCCCTCCCAGGCAAAAGTCTGCTGGTGGGGGGAGGTCAGTTCAGAGCCAACTGCTGCCCGGTGTTTAAACAAGCGAGGCGGGCTGTACGGAGTCTCGCCGACAGTGAGGCGCGGCACGCTTTAATTAAACGCGGCGGTGGGGGCGGGGCTGGCCGCCAGCTCCGAGGGGAAGGAGTGCCTTGCCAAACTTTTCAAACGGGACTCTCGGGGCGCTATCGATTCATTTTTAATATGCGCTGAAAATAAAACAAGGACAGCAACAGTGGCTCCACCCCCGAAGGCCAAGATAACACTCAAACAAATGCTCCGGCCACTCTGACTTTAACACGAAATAGGAGAGATAAAACAGGGCCTGGTCGCCTTCACCCCACCAGAAAAAAACAAAAAAAAACATGTACAGTCACACAACCCAGAACAGGTCAGCGAATGCAGGCGGGAGGTGTACCTGGCAATCAGAAAGTGGTAATGCAGCCCCCCACAAGGCGGCTGTTCTCCAGGGAGCCGGGACACTCCGCGAGCCCTCACTTCTTACCCTTGTTCTGCCCACCCTTGCCGGACCAGGGGAAATTGGAGGAAGGAAGGAAGGCCGCAAACTCACTTTTTTTCCTCTAATAAATCACCTGCTGACTGCGGTCAGATGAAGTGGCCCCCTGGGACTCACTGGCGAGGATGGATTCTCCGGCCCCCATGCAGCGAGCCACCGCGATAGCGAAGAAGCAGCCTCTGCAGCCACCTATCCCAGATAAGCAGAACTGCGAAGCCAGGCCAAAAGATAGAAGAGGGGGCGGCCGCCGAGACTGCTGACCCAATGCACTTATTGGCACATTAGCCACAATATGTTTGCAGTGTCATTTTTCTATCACAATCACATGTTATGCATCTTAGTTATTCTTTTTATTTTCCAAAACTTTCCCGCTCCAGATTAATGCAGGTTATGAGACGATCCTTTAGGGGGTGCTCAAAGGCTGATCAGTAGGGGGTGGGAAAAATATCGATTTCACAATTATTTATTGATATTAAATCAGAACTGGATCAAATCGGGCCTCTGTGCCAGTCCCCAGCCGTATGAATCACTTCCACCAGATGACATAATGATGTGTGAATCTGAGCAATTCCTTTGCTGCCCTATTTACACACAGAAATGAGCTCTGAAGATGTGCAGCACTTAAGGGCGAATGGATGACACATGCACGGCCGTTTGAACCCTGTTCGCTTCATTTAAAAAAAAGTTTAATTACCTATGCGGGTTAAAATGATCATTTTTAATCTTAAGCCTTTGGCCTGGTGTTTGAGCTCTGGACCTTCAGGTACAGGGAGCTGAGCTTTCTGACATGTAAGGGGGTTTCTCCTCACTGGCCATAAATCGCGACGGCGGTCGTGTGACTAGCAGCAGAGTACAGGGGCGACGGAACGCACCTGGCTCAGCTGTGACTGCGGCAGTGATGCAACTGCTGGATTCACATATATTCAACAGGCTCAAAGCGGGGGGAATCCTACTCATACGCATGGAGTGTAATCAGGCAAGATCACACAGATATTCAGTCTGAGCTCCCGTCTCTGTGGCCGTTCGGAGCACGGCGAATGAGTCGGGCAAAGTCTGCAGAGGAGTAAACTTTTCACCAAATGCTACTGTAGTCATTTACTGTCAGTGTTGGGATCAGTACTCAAAAACGTTATGTATTACACACTATGGATTACTTTTTAAAAAAGTAATGCATTTCTTAACTATTTCCTGTGTAAAGTAATCAGTTACGCTACTCGTTACATTACTTGTGCATTACTTTGTAATGATGCTTTGTTTTACTTAATTGCCAATCACTAGTAGCCTATCTCATTAAATCTTACATATACCCATATATCAGCATACCAGTTTTAATAAGAATGGCATTTAGAAATTCTTTATTTTATGATCTTTAACACAATAACTGGTAATAGAACAGTAGGTGAAAATTAGTCAGGAGATCACTTCACAGAACAAGACTCCATTGAATATTTCATGCTTTTCAAACAGGACAGTTAAGGTGGCACTGACAGCAGGCGATAAGCCTCAATATAAAACTATACCCATGCATAAAATAATAAAATCTTTTGGGCTCTGCCACTTAGTATAAATGCAAATTACTCAAGAATAATAGATACAATAATGTACTGACCTTTTTGTAACACTACAAAATCAAAGCAAACTTAAATGAAGATAAACACGGTTAAATGGCAAATGGGCACATTATTCATTGTGTTTGGCATGTTCAAACTCAATGAAGTTGCTTACAGCAAGAAAGGTGACCTTTCGGTTTAGTGGAGGGCACCTCTTCGGTATCTGTAAATGTTATATCTTCACCTCCCTTTAACCTCTCTTTAACCATGCTTTCTCACAGCGATAATTGCTCGGGTTAACCCGATGGGGTAGCTTTTATCATGACTAGACCAAATGTCAGTGGTAGTGGACACATACTCTAACCTTTCAAATGTTTTCTTTAGCTCAGTTTCCATCATCGCCCAGGTAGTTTGTGAAAGTGTTTCTGTCTGAAAAAATGGTCGTATATATCCTGTATTCTGCTGAGCGTGTTTCTGAAAGACGGTTCTACTGCAGAAATGGGCAACATTTCCTCAACTGTGTAGAATCCTCCAAGTGATTTCATCTGTCACGTCGCGGGGCGAGGAACGACCCAAGATGCAGGCCGTCGGTTCGAAAACCCCTCAAGGGGGCATTTATTACCAGGATAAGGGTAAACACGAGGAGGAATATGACGATCAGCATTGACAATGACCGGACAGGGATCACAGGACTGAGACAAACTTATATAGGGAACGAATCAAGGAACAAACATAAGGCAAGTGTGCTTGGTTAACAAGGGGATTGGAACACGAGGCAAAACTGAACACGACTCAGGTGTGGCTGATTAAGTCACACCTGAGGGAAACACAGGGCAAAATACACGCAGGGCGGGGCTGATCATGACATCTTCTCTTTTGTGCTACCCAAACGTCAAGCTTTTGCTGCTTGGTTGGAGTCGGCATGCACTCAGCATCAGTCTGTCTCCATGGGTCTTTCAGCCAGATTGCTACTAGCTTCCTATTAGCATGTTGCCTTTGAAGGGGTTTGGAGAGAATTGATTGTCTGTTCACAGCAGTGGATAATTCTCTCTGAGCTGGACAGAGTTTGCTCATTACCATTACATTCCTTTCCTTTTGCAAAACAGATTAGTAATGTGCATATCAGCAACGATCAAACATTGTAGAGTGCACTGCCAGTTTTGTCTAGCCCGAGTCACATGACGGTGACGTCAAGCAATTGTAATGCAAGGGTACACAGTAACTATAATATAATTGTTAATAATAATTTAAGAACAGTAACGTGCTACACTACTGTGTTAAAAACAAATGTAATAAGATTAGAGTAATGCGTTACACTGGCTACATACCTGCTACATAACAACAAAATGATGTTATTATTATTATTATTATTATTATTGATATTTCTATTAGCAACTGCCATTATTATAAGCATTTGCTTTCTTACTTTTTTTATTTTAAGGAGTTTGGGAGTTTTTGTATTTCATTCAGATGAGAAATCCACATAAATCTGCCTTTGGCCGAAATAATATTCAGTGAAAATGATTATCATTATTAGACTGAAATGAAAATAAATGTGCCTTGTCTGATCCAATTTGGTGACTTTTAGAGTTTTCAAAGACCTCTGTATTTTATGGAGTAACATTCTGGGCGCTGCTCGGGTACGCCCGTCCATTACTGCACAGAGGCACACACTTCAGACCCAATGATGTGTATTACGGTGATTTTCTACTGGGCCCCTCTAACACTGCCAGAGGCAGCCGTAATGAGTGGCGGAGTTTTTTCAACCATATTTTACAAAAAGATTATCGGATTCTAAAAATACGACAGCAAAAGCACATTTACAATGTGAAGAAATTGTTGCGAACAGGGTAGAAACCTGAAATTGTAAATCCTTAACATAAAGGCAAAGGCTTTGCAAATTATATATAATTATCGACAATAATTATAGAAAACAGAATAGAAATTGTGCTCAACATATGTCACTAAATATTGCGTATATCTAATAGGTGCCTTATTACATTCTCACTTTGAATGTGAAGGATAGTTCAAGTGTGAACAATTATACATCTGAATAATTTTAGAATGGAATAAAATAGTTTTGGGATGCAATTACAACTTCCGAACAAAGATACAGTATACAGTTAAATTTGGTAATTACAGAAATTAAACCTTTTACAATTATTTTTAATTTGTTTTGTCCTCATTTGCATTGGGGCCCATAATTTGCTGGGAAGAGTGCTCGTACTGTGGCATGAAAGGACTCTCTTTACACGCAGGGGCACCTCACACATCAGGAGACCTTTTAGGTGACGCCAGTGCAGTTTGCAAAGCTATACTTCACACCAGCCATTGTTTTGACAGCTGCCATCTCAAAATAAATGAGGTTAGCACGGCGGCGGGGTTTTACCATCGGCCCCACCGATGGTGCCTTGGTCACGGCACCGTGACTATTATACATTACACGCGGGCATGTCGGCGTACACGCAGTCATATGTATACCAGGGCCCCGGCACTTAGGTAACGCTGAGATCTCTAGCAATAATCCCTCACTGAAAGGTGAAATATGAATTTAATATCTGCCACTATCACAGGAAATACAGCTTATAATGACTCAATATGCTCAATAATTTAATGTTCTAACTTTGATCAAATGTCTCCTGTAGGCAGCTACCCATTGCGGAATCTATAAAGTGTTGTGTCGAGCAGTACAAAGGCTGTATATCAGGACAGGCGGGCGTCTGAAAGCTTCTGTCACCTCCTTCAGCTCCTCGGCGATAACTTATAGCTTTTAATGTACGACAGCGGCAAGCGATCCAATTTGTAATGGCCCCTCGCAAGCAGGATGCTGGGGCTCGGACCACAAACATCATTAGGGGCAGTAATAAACATTTTATGTACAATCGCGCGGTCAGAAAAGGGTTCGAGTGCAGCTGGAGAATGGAAGAGGAGTGTGTCAAAAGGGCGCAGTTGATTAACTTTCCTAATGGGCAATATGTGGGCCAACCCTCTTCTAATACACCATACGGACTTCGAGCCACCTAATGTGTACTACAAATGTGTTCAGCGTTGCCTAATGGTTAACCATTCGCCCTGTAATTATGTAAACAACCATTTCCGATATATTAAAACCATAAAGTCTCTCCTTGGCTAGGAATTGCATTAAGACTGTTCGAAATGCATAACTATAGCGACAGCCATCTCTTGCAAATTGCTAAAACATACATCACGACGTGAAGCCCCCAATGGTAAACAAAGTGAACCACTCTCACAGTGACACCAGAGCAAGAGTAAAGGAGAATCAACACATATGTTATCTTCAGATGAGGTTAATCAAATAGCATTTAGCCTTTAGAGTGGAGCTGCACTCTGTTGCTTGGTTTGACCGACCTCTTTGCTTCATGGAGAATGAGAAAGTGGAAGCAGGCGACCTGTTTTAATGTCGCCCGTCACTTTACATGAGGTGACGGCCTGGCGATATTAGGATCTTCTCAGCAATCTGGGCCAGACAGATGGGCAGGCAGGCTGGGGCAGGTATCTCGTTCCATGTTAATGTCATAAGATGTCAAAGGCAAGTCAATGCCCATGACCGTCTAGAACAATAGGTTGCAACGAATACAGGGTGAGAATGGAAAAAGAGGCTGGGTTAATCCAAAGTCAAACATGGGCAGTAGGGGGAAAAAGGTATAGGCACATAAATACAGATGGCAGAAATGCCATTCTGCCATAGGGCAACAACGCGGAAGATGCTACCATCAATCTAGACAGAAGAAGGTCACCGGGGATGTTTAACAGAAAGCCTGTCCGTTCAGGAAAGCGAGGGGAACATTATGTTTACATTTTTAATTAGCTCACACTCAAAGGCAGCTGACAGCTTTTATAACTGGAGTTTTTACTGCAGCTATTTAGGTCAAACTACTTGTTCAAGGGTACTGCTTCAGTATTGGTGTACTGTGACTCGATCCACTGACCTTCAGGGTACAACACATGTCCTTAACCGTGATGCTAAGGATTGCTGCATTACAGAGGTGACAGCATGGGCTTATGCCTAGTGAGCCAAGTCTTACTCATCTCCAGCGAGGAGCCTGTGAGAGCAATCTCTCATGCCAGCCCCTAGTGCCAATCCTTCATTAAAGCCCCTAGTGCCAACTTGATTAAAAAAAGAGGAACTTCTCTTAAAATTGCCGTTTATGTCCAGCTCCAATGAGGAACCTCTCTTACAATCACTGCTCATTTCCACCTCTACAGAGGAACGTCTCTGAAGGCCATCACTCACACCCTGTCCAACTCCAACCCATCCATAAGGGGGAGGGGACTGGAACCCATTCCAGGAACCATAGAGCAGAAGAATCCTAGGATTTGATGCGACTCCAATGCAGGGTACATACACATGCATAATCTTTCAATATAGGCCAGAGGTATGTAAAACCTTCATCCTGGAGTGCTATCCTACCGGACGAGTTCTTATCTGCCTGAGATCAGGTGAGATTCATCAGAGACCAGGTAGGAGGGAAAACCTGCTGGATACTGGCACTCCATGGCTGTCTACCCATGCTATAGGCAATATAGGGAAACCAATTAACTTAACTGCAGTGCCCAAAGGAAGCCGACAAGGCTTCCAAAAGAAACCATATCTTTATAAGATCTTTACAGAATATTTTGCTACTTAGCACCCTATATTTTAGTACTTTTACTGCAGCCAGTGAGCAGTCTTAACAAATTATGCTGTGCTTTAAATTCCAGGATCAAATTATTATCACTATTAAAAAATGATAATTTTATGGTCTACAGCAAGCAGCCGTTTAACCTTGCACCCTGATAAATTCAGCAAAGTATTCTCGCAATCTTCCCCTGTGACTCATCTGAGCAACATACAATGTCACAATACTAAACAAGCCGCAATCTGTATTATTTTCGCAGCAGCTACCTTCTCTCTGACTATGTGCGTGCGCTGTGCGGCAGTAATGTGGGAGGTCCAGCCGGTAAAGTCACCTGCGGAAATCATTTTGCTCTCTCCGGGCCACCTCACCATGACCTAATAATGTGGCACAGAGGGGACCAGACCTTGATCACACATCAAAGACTCACCAGGCAGAAAACAAGGCTCAGAGTCTGCTTATTGCTCATACCTTTGACCAAAAACTGGACTTTACATTTTATTTATTTAGCAGACATTTTTATCTAAAACATCATACGTTTTGAGAAAGCAATAGTAAAGTCACCCTGCCAAGCTACAGGCACAGCATCGTAACCCACTGAGCCACACAGCGCACCCACAAATCTGGAATAAAGAACAGATCACAACTTTTAGGGAAGTTTATGATGTTGTGATGCATTTAAAGTGCGTGGGGAATGCATTACAATTTAAGTGTGTCTTTCAGCTGTACAAGTCACGATATAACTCCATTATTTTGCCAATTACACGAAAACGCAAAACGCATGTGAAGGGCATGAATTTTTCCTGAAATTCCCCCTTTCCATGGTGAGGCGGGATCAGCAGGGGAATGGGCAATCAAAAAAAAAAAAAACGTTACCCAAAATAATATCGGCTCTACAGGGACAAGATTAATATAAATACATTTACATTCAGTGGGAGACAGGAAGCTGACATGGACACAATTGGGGTATGGGTCTTGGGACCGGTATCTCTGCTCGGGTGCTTGTTATAGGAGGCTAAACTGCCAGGATACATCCGACTTACACGCACAGGGAAGCGGGAATAAGAGGAATAAATTAACACTGACAATGGTGATCAGCTGACTCTCCTCCTGGAGAGACGCTCACACGGTTTTCACAGTTTCCGTTTTGCACAAATGTCGGTTAATCCCTAAGTAAGGACTCAAAATCAGATGCCAGAAGGAAAAAAAACAATTAAAAATCAGCAAATTACAGAGAGAAGCTGGAAACAAACCCACCCGTAGCTGTACTCTGGAATCACCCGCTAAATTATTGCTGGAAACAAAGGCTCGAGTACAATGCCGACAAGCACCTGGCTGCTTCTTATTATAGTTTTCGTATCTCTGTTAACAGGTCTGGACTAAGAGACAAATGAACGAAAAGCCGAGTTTCCACAGCCAGCCAATTATCCCGACTGGCACGACATGGCATTCTGAGAGAAGAATAAATTATTTGACATATTGATTGAGTGCCACACAAACCTGGATGGGCTCCTGCCCCGAGTCAGCGATACCGCCCTAACAGCAGAAAGGCAAGCGTCTAAGATTGATTCAATCGGCAGCTTTTCACCTCTGTTTGTTTAATGCTCCACTGACGGTTTTAGATACAGTGTAGCCACAGCACTGAATGGGAAGTGGATCATTTCTTTCCAGCTGTGAACTCATGAACAATCTCTGTGATGTATGATATACACCCTATACCACTAGTCCCATAGTGCACCTATTTGTCGTAATATTAGTTCAGTATTGAACTATTGGATTAAAAACTTACAGTACACCACAGACACTCCGGGCCGAACAAGTACATTTTCTACATCAAATTATACATACTAATTGATTTTTCACTGCTTCATGGTCTAAATAAATTGTTAATGCAGGTGTTAACATATCCATGTATACAAATGAATCACTTCTGTTGCATAAAATATGCAATTTAATAGTTTGTATCTTACTGGATAATGAGGTCAAGCTATTCGATTAAATCCTAAACTATTTAAATTATTTCGGAAACATACCAGTGTGCTGAGAAGCAATTTAAGCGAGAAAGTTAGGAGCAACACGGTTAATTTCCTGAGAACCCATGAACACAAGAGGTGAGTGTTTTTGATGCAGAAGGCTAGTTGCCAGAAAATTAACTTATGTGATCCAATTATGTCGAATATTGTAATGTCCACTACCATTTATAAAATACTCATATGAAGAAGCCTACGATTGCAGTTATTTAAGGCAGGGCTCCCCAGCCTCCCGGACCGGTACACCTTGTGCAAAATTTCACAGATCAATAAAATGAATGTATATAGGTTTATTCCTGGAAATCAATCAGTCAGCCCAGTGACCCTGTGCCTGGAATCGCAGCGGAAAACAGAAGCTGAGACAACTGGCCCGTTAAGCTCACGGTCTTGTGAAAGGTACCAGGAATACGAAAGCATGTGTCGGCTGATACGAAAGGTATCGGGAATACGAAAGCGCCTGAGGGCCGTGGATGCGCTGACGGATTTAGGGGCCCGGCACCTATTAGTGATGCGTATTTAGGGGCCACTGTAATTTAGACACTCAGGGGAAGTTACACCTCCATCCTGCAGGTTCTATGGTGGGGGACCGCCCACCACCACTTAGCAAATATTATGCCGTGGGGAACCTATATTTCTTCAGATTGAAAGTAGCAACCCAGGAGGAGGGCCCAAGGTGACATTTTGTCTGGGGGCCCAGAATTTCTAGCTCTGTGGGATGGAGCATCAAACACACACACACACACACATTCTTCCTGCGATTCCTATCAAGAGCTCATACCTAGCCAGCAGGCGAATACCTCAGTTATTACTTTGATTATTATTTGGATATGTTCAAACAGTTGATTGTTTTACCAGTGTCAAGCGGCGTCCAACTGCTTTAATTTCATTATGAGAGCAATTCAATATACCTTTAATCTGCTTCTGCGGACCACGTGTGCTGAAGACCTTTCTGAACAAAGCTAACTTACTGTGTCTAATTATAACCACAGCTGGAGGGCCAGTCACAGCCGGGTTCAGACCAGTTAATGTCCAGTCAACAATAAAACCTAGAGTGGATTCAGCATACCCATAGCCCTGCTGTGATTTTTGGAGTTTTGACCATGGTGAGTATACTATTGACCCTGATTTAAATGATTGTGTCCAAGAAAATGTCTCCTGCTGATGATCTGGACCTCACTATTGGACAGCGCCCTCCAAAGGGCAATATTATAAGAAACATCTGGGTCTTTAGATTTGGTGTAATGGCAGGCATTCATCCCACCAAATCCCTACCTAAGTACTCAACACAAACACCTGTGTCCGTATTCATAATTAATTTAGCCTTTCCTCTGAGCATGGAGGCTGTGACTAAGGGCCATCGGCAGGTTTGGCTCCAGCTGCTCGGCTGGTTTCCACCTCCAGCAGCTGCTGTTTTCTTTCCTACTTTAAACTGAGACCCCTGAAGTGGCAGGTGAGAAGGACACAGCCCCCCCCCCCCCCATTCACCAACACCATCACTGCCACTGATGCAGTTCCCCCCAAGCTCCACTTATGTACACAAAGGCTGAAGGATCAGTGGGTGGTACTAACTGCTGTGCAGTGCCACTGTCGACCAGCAGGGGGCAGAGTGCCAGAGTCGAACACATAGGTGAGCGGGACAGTCACAAGCACACATGTACGCACGTGCACACACTCACAGACACACACACACACAAAGCGGAACATACCCTGCTGAGTTTTGCTTCTGCAGATCCTGCAGGATTAATACACAAAATCATAATACACAATATTGCATTTCTGAGCAAAACTATTGTACACATTATAGGATTTCAAAGCAAAAAGTGATAATGGAACATGAAAGTGAAATTAATATATATGTGCAGTCTAATTATACATAGACCTTTCCAGAATTCATGAAAACTAACTGGTGACTGTTTTCTGTATGTAATCTGTCTAAGATAACATGGGGACAAATTCAATTTTCTCAGCAAGTAAGATGATTGTTGTCTAACAATAGAGGGTATTAAATGGATATATGAAATGGCTGCTTCTTCAATCCACCTGTAGGTAGCTGCTTTGGGGTAATGTCTTCTGCAAAGTGAATGTGAGACCTTTCACTGCAGCTTATTTTTTATATTAAAAATCCATCCATCCATCCATCCATCCATCCATCCACCCCTCCCTCTCATTCCATGTGCTGTATTAATGCCTCAGTTCTGCATCTGAGCACAAGGCGGTAGGTACTACAATAAAGAATCCCTTTTTAAATGCTGATTGGCTGTTGTGCAGGGTGCACTGTCACGCCGTGTATGTCTGATGACTGATGGTGTCACACCTTGCGGGCACACAGTACAGCCATCCCTGCTCTCTCTCATCACTATCACCTTCACCTGTTACCAGTGCTTCCCGATTCCTCATTGAGATGTCATCACTGTTCAGCTCTGGCAGAATAGGGGTTCTGACGGCACCTGGCGAATCCGTCATGCAGACAGTGACGTGATGGCCTACTGCAGTGAACATATACAGTACAAGCCTCTTCCTCTTCTCTTTAATGCGGGTGACAGACAGGAAGTGCCAGGGATGAATATTTCCGCTGAGGCTCAGCCATGGCAGTTAGGCCACAGTCAAGGACATTAAAGGCCGCAACACACACACCTAGCTATGTATCCATCTATCCTACCGTTTATTCAGGACTGGGTCAGGGTAGACTGGACATTGCGCTAAGAGCAGGGGGCACCCTGGGTGCAATGCCAGGCCATCACTGAGCGTGCACACATACACATACAGGCAGTATACAGTAGCCAATTAGGCTAATTGCATGTACTTCAACTAGAAA